>JABXNX010000106.1:52892-109341 GCA_014843695.1 Archivesica marissinica
TCCGGACATGGTAGATCGAGTTACATGTGCCGGGTTAGTAACAGTTAGAGTATAGGCTATCGGAGTTGAGGATAAGTGGGAAGAACAAAAATAACGGGACATATGGTAATGATCTAAAGAGAATCACAGGGACAAGTGGTAGTTGATGGTATTTATTTATATTACAAGTTATGGTCCGCGTGAATATAAAACATTAACATTTCATCCTGTGACAAAACGAATATTAAGATCCCACAACTCGCATATGTTACCCCCCACTATTAAAGTAATCACGACATGACGTAGAAGTGAAAGTTGCATGACGTCACAAGCGCGTGAGGTAGAAACATGGCCGACTTAAGTTATTTCCGTGTTCACCAATGAACAGAAAACGGGAATAACTAGGAATACCGGGCAGATCACTTAATATAGTTACAGAAAATTACTTAGATAACCATCATATATCGTTATAAACATCAGTAGGCGAGTAGAACGTTGAATAAAAACGTTACACAATACTAAATACTATGGGGAACACCGGCGCATCACACTACTGCGGCTATGTATCACACGTGCAAAGCAGTAGGAAATAAAATTTACTACTATTTCGCGGCTTTCTTCCAGTTAAATAACACATCTTATTTCACTGATAATGTTCTATATTAGATTGGAAAGCATAAAACAAAAGGGACTATTTCATAAATAGGATTTATTACCACGTAGTGGAAATCACTGATAATGTTCTATATTAGATTGGAAAGCATAAAACAAAAGGTTTATTTCATAAATAGGATTTATTACCACGTAGTGGAAATCGTAATAGCGCAGTGTTAGCGCATCGGATTTGGAATCGAACTGTCCCGGGTTCGATACTCGGTCAGGCCACGTATGTAGTATGTCATTGAGCAAGGCACTTCACACACATTGCTTAGTACTGGTTAGCCACTTGGGTCGGCTAAGCTTGCCCAGGAAAACATGTCTACGTCCCCGCAAGGGATTTGACATTAATGGAACATACATACATACGCATTCGCTGCAGGTTCGAAAGGCCCGTAGTTCGAACCTCCACTGGAGCCGTTACGATTGTGCCCTTTGGCAAGGCATTTAAATTCCACATTGCCTCTTCTCTCATTTTACGTGCAATGTGTAAAGCACTAACATCAGGCCTTGGTTTAAAGTCTCGCCTGAACGACTATGATATCAGTCATTTTAGTACGGCATAGCAGGGGATTGAACCTGCGACAACTGGGTTACAAATTCAGTGTGTTAACCATTGTACCACTGAATCGCTACACATACCTTGAAGCAGTCTATTTACCTTGTATTGGATAAGCGAAGCACACACGTCTGGTAGCTGGTTGAACACACTTATAAATGCAGGGTCTGTGAGCACGATATCCCCCGACGCAATACATTTGCACATATTCCACAATGTTTGATCTGGTCTGCATGTAGTTTGTCCACCCTGAAACAACAGCAATTAATTGTATTATCATTAGTATGCAACATGTGGCACAATACTAGACACATACAAGGAAATGACGTACTACACAAGTATTTTCAGAGGCTGCATGTGTACGGAATCCTTTTCCCGCTGTCTGTGTGTCGATATGACTGGCACGCGACTATTAGACACAAATTGTAACTTTCTTTTTCGTGTACATGTCGCTCATTGAATTTCCTACGACGAGTAGAAAAGACAGTATGTGCAGTTTATTATTTGTTAAATCATGTTACATGTAGTTTACAACATATTTCAAAAGCTACTCCTTCTCCCTGATAAAATCACATTTATCATGGCACAAGATACCTGGTTAAATCACATTTATCATGGCACAAGACACCTGGTTAAATCACATTTATCATGGCACAAGATACCTGGTTAAATCACATTTATCATGGCACAAGATACCTGGTTAAATCACATTTATCATGGCACAAGATACCTGGTTAAAAGCAACACTAAAAAAAGGATTACAACTAAAAGAACAATATACATTTCGGGAATATCGGACATGATCTGTCAAGGGAGGTAATCGAAAAACCAGCAATGTTATCATTTTGTTTTACATTATGGGTGTGCCTATACACTTGTATTATCCACGGTTGTTACGTTACATTATGGGTGTGTCTACATACACTTGTATTATCCAGGGTTGTTAAGATATTGACGTTACATTATGGGTGTGCCTATATACACTTGTATTATCCAGGGTTGTTAAGATATTGACGTTACATTATGGGTGTGCCTATACACTTGTATTATCCAGGGTTGTTAAGATATTGACGTTACATTATGGGTGTGTCTATACACTTGTATTATCCACGGTTGTTAGATATTGACGGTACATTATGGGTGTGTCTATACACGTGTATTATCCAGGGTTGTTAGATATTGACGTTACATTATGGGTGTGCCTATACACTTGTAGTATCCACGGTTGTTAGATATTGACGTTACAATATGGGTGTGTCTATACACTTGTATTATCCACGGTTGTTAGATATTGACGTTACATTATGGGTGTGCCTACACACTTGTAGTATCCACGGTTGTTAGATATTGACGTTACATTATGGGTGTGCCTATACACGTGTAGTATCCACGGTTGTTAGATATTGACGGTACATTATGGGTGTGTCTATACACTTGTAGTATCCACGGTTGTTAGATATTGACGTTACATTATGGGTGTGCCTATACACTTGTATTATCCACGGTTGTTAGATATTGACGGTACATTATGGGTGTGTCTATACACGTGTATTATCCACGGTTGTTAGATATTGACATTACATTTTGGGTGTGTCTATACACGTGTAGTATCCAGGGTTGTTAGATATTGACGTTACATTATGGGTGTGTCTATATACACTTGTATTATCCACGGTTGTTAGATATTGACGTTACATTATGGGTGTGTCTATATACACTTGTATTATCCAGGGTTGTTAGATATTGACGTTACATTATGGGTGTGTCTATATACACTTGTATTATCCAGGGTTGTTAGATATTGACGTTACATTATGGGTGTGCCTATACACTTGTATTATCCACGGTTGTTAGATATTGACGTTACATTATGGGTGTGCCTATACACGTGTATTATCCAGGGTTGTTAGATATTGACGTTACATTATGGGTGACTCTATATACACTTGTATTATCCACGGTTGTTAGATATTGACGTTACATTATGGGTGTGTCTATACACGTGTAGTATCCAGGGTTGTTAGATATTGACGTTACATTATGGGTGTGTCTATACACGTGTAGTATCCAGGGTTGTTAGATATTGACGTTACATTATGGGTGTGTCTATACACTTGTATTATCCACGGTTGTTAGATATTGACGTTACATTATGGTGTGTCTATACACTTGTATTATCCACGGTTGTTAGATATTGACGTTACATTATGGGTGTGTCTATACACGTGTATTATCCACGGTTGTTAGATATTGACATTACATTATGGTCGTGCCTATACACTTGGGTTATTTTTATTTGTATGTGTTATCGGTTAGTATTTCTTCTGGTATCGGATGGTAATTCTTCTGTTATCGGTTGGTATTCCTTCTGTTATCGATTGGTATTCCTTCTGTTATCGGTTGGTATTTCTTCTGTTATCGGGTAGTATTCCTTCTGTTATCGATTGGTATTCCTTCTGTTATCGGTTGGTATTTCTTCTGTTATCGGGTAGTATTCCTTCTGTTATCGGTTGATATTCCTTCTGTTATCGGTTGGTATTCCTTCTGTTATCGATTGGTATTCTTTCTGTTATCGGTTGGTATTTCTTCTGTTATCGGGTAGTATTCCTTCTGTTATCGGTTGGTATTCCTTCTGTTATCGGTTGGTATTCCTTCTGTTATCGGATAGTATTCCTTCTGTTATCGGATGGTATTCCTTCTGTTATCGGTTGGTATTCTTTCTGTTATCGGATGGTATTCCTTCTGTTATCGGATGGTATTTCTTCTGTTATCGGTTGGTATTCCTTCTGTTATCGGTTGGTATTTCTTCTGTTATCGGATGGTATTTCTTCTGTTATCGGTTGGTACTCTTTCTGTTATCGGATGGTATTCCTTCTGTTATCGGTTGGTATTCCTTCTGTTATCGATTGGTATTCCTTCTGTTATCGGTTGGTATTTCTTCTGTTATCGGGTAGTATCCCTTCTGTTATCGGTTGGTATTCCTTCTGTTATCGGTTGGTATTCCTTCTGTTATCGGATGGTATTTCTTCTGTTATCGGTTGGTACTCTTTCTGTTATCGGATGGTATTCCTTCTGTTATCGGATGGTATTTCTTCTGTTATCGGTTGGTATTCCTTCTGTTATCGGTTGGTATTCCTTCAGTTATCGGATGGTATTTCTTCTGTTATATGTTGGTATTCCTTCTGTTATCGGTTGGTATTTCTTCTGTTATCGGTTGGTATTCCTTCTGTTATCGGATGGTATTCCTTCTGTTATCGGATGGTATTCCTTCAGATATCGGATGGTATTTCTTCTGTTATCGGTTGGTATTTCTTCTGTTATCGGTTGGTATTCCTTCTGTTATCGGTTGGTATACCTTCTGTTATCGGATGGTAATTCTTCTGTTATCGGTTGGTATTCCTTCTGTTATCGATTGGTATTCCTTCTGTTATCGGTTGGTATTTCCACTGTTATCGGGTAGTATTCCTTCTGTTATCGATTGGTATTCCTTCTGTTATCGGTTAGTATTTCTTCTGTTATCGGGTAGTATTCCTTCTGTTATCGGATGGTATTCCTTCTGTTATCGGATGGTATTCCTTCTGTTATCGGATGGTATTCCTTCTGTCATCGGATGGTATTCCTTCTGTTATCGGTTGGTATTCCTTCTGTTATCGGATGGTATTCCTTCTGTTATCGGTTGGTATTCCTTCTGTTATCGGATGGTATTCCTTCTGTTATCGGATGGTATTCCTTCTGTTATCGGATGGTATTCCTTCTGTTATCGAATGGTATTCCTTCTGTTATCGGTTGGTATTCCTTCTGTTATCGGTTGGTATTCCTTTTGTTATCGATTGGTATTCCTTTTGTTATCGGTTGGTATTTCTTCTGTTATCGGGTAGTATTCCTTCTGTTATCGGTTGGTATTCCCTCTGTTATCGGTTGGTATTCCTTCTGTTATCGGATGGTATTCCTTCTGTTATCGGATGGTATTCCTTCTGTTATCGGATGGTATTCCTTCTGTTATCGGATGGTATTTCTTCTGTTATAGGTTGGTATTCCTTCTGTTATCGGATGGTATTTCTTCTGTTATCGGTTGGTATTCCTTCTGTTATCGGTTGGTATTTCTTCTGTTATCGGATGGTATTTCTTCTGTTATCGGATGGTATTCCTTCTGTTATCGGATGGTATTTCTTCTGTTATCGGTTGGTATTCCTTCTGTTATCGGTTGGTATTTCTTCTGTTATCGGATGGTATTTCTTCTGTTATCGGATGGTATTCCTTCTGTTATCGGATGGTATTTCTTCTGTTATCGGATGGTATTCCTTCTGTTATCGGTTGGTATTCCTTCTGTTATCGGATGGTATTTCTTCTGTTATCGGATGGTATTCCTTCTGTTATCGGATGGTATTCCTTCTGTTATCGGTTGGTATTCCTTCTGTTATCGGATGGTATTCCTTCTGTTATCGGATGGTATTCCTTCTGTTATCGGATGGTATTCCTTCTGTTATCGGATGGTATTCCTTCTGTTATCGGTTGGTATTCCTTCTGTTATCGGTTGGTATTCCTTCTGTTATCGGATGGTATTCCTTCTGTTATCGGATGGTATTCCTTCTGTTATCGGATGGTATTCCTTCTGTTATCGGATGGTATTCCTTCTGTTATCGGTTGGTATTCCTTCTGTTATCGGATGGTATTCCTTCTGTTATCGGTTGGTATTCCTTCTGTTATCGGTTGGTATTCCTTCTGTTATCGGATGGTATTCCTTCTGTTATCGGATGGTATTCCTTCTGTTATCGGATGGTATTCCTTCTGTTATCGGATGGTATTCCTTCTGTTATCGGATGGTATTTCTTCTGTTATCGGTTGGTATTCCTTCTGTTATCGGGTAGTATTCCTTCTGTTATCGGATGGTATCCCTTCTGTTATCGTTTGGTATTCCTTCTGTTATCGGGTATTATTCCTTCTGTTATCGGATGGTATTCCTTCTGTTATCGGATGGTATTCCTTCTGTTATCGGGTAGTATTCCTTCTGTTATCGGATGGTATTCCTTCTGTTATCGGATGGTATTTCTTCTGTTATCGGTTGGTATTCCTTCTGTTATCGGGTAGTATTCCTTCTGTTATCGGATGGTATTCCTTCTGTTATCGGGTGGTATTCCTTCTGTTATCGGATGGTATTCCTTCTGTTATCGGATGGTATTCCTTCTGTTATCGGTTGGTATTCCTTCTGTTATCGGATGGTATTCCTTCTGTTATCGGATGGTATTCCTTCTGTTATCGGATGGTATTCCTTCTGTTATCGGATGGTATTCCTTCTGTTATCGGTTGGTATTCCTTCTGTTATCGGATGGTATTCCTTCTGTTATCGGTTGGTATTCCTTCTGTTATCGGATGGTATTCCTTCTGTTATCGGATGGTATTCCTTCTGTTATCGGTTGGTATTCCTTCTGTTATCGGATGGTATTCCTTCTGTTATCGGTTGGTATTCCTTCTGTTATCGGTTGGTATTCCTTCTGTTATCGGATGGTATTCCTTCTGTTATCGGTTGGTATTCCTTCTGTTATCGGTTTGTATTCCTTCTGTTATCGGATGGTATTCCTTCTGTTATCGGATGGTATTCCTTCTGTTATCGGTTGGTATTCCTTCTGTTATCGGATGGTATTCCTTCTGTTATCTGATGGTATTCCTTCTGTTTTCGGTTGGTATTCCTTCTGTTATCGGATGGTAATTCTTCTGTTATCGGTTGGTATTCCTTCTCTTATCGATTGGTATTCCTTCTGTTATCGGTTGGTATTCCTTCTGTTATCGTATGGTATTCCTTCTGTTATCGGTTGGTATTCCTTCTCTTATCGGTTGGTATTCCTTCTGTTATCGGTTGGTATTTCTTCTGTTATCGGGTAGTATTCCTTCTGTTATCGGTTGGTATTCCTTCTGTTATTGGATGTTATTCCTTCTATTATAGGATGTATCCTTCTGTTATCGGATGGTATTCCTTCTGTTATCGGATGTTATTCCTTCTGTTATCGGATGTTATTTCTTCTGTTATCGGATGGTATTCCTTCTGCTAACGTTCTGTAAATAGTACAATTGTAATCGAAGAGGAAGTCGTGATATTACAGGAAGTCGTGATATTACAGGAAGTCGTGATATTACAGGAAGTCGTGATATTACAGGAAGTCGTGATATTACAGGAAATCATGATATTACAGGAAGTCGTGATAGCGCAGTTGTAGCACGTTTCCCTTCTGGTACATTATAAGAGGTATATGGTTCTCGCATTACGAGTGTGCCCTGAGGTATGCAATCCACTTAAATTCCACATTGCCTTTTCTCGCTCTCGTGGCGATGGATAGCATCAGGAATGAGGTCTTGTGAGCGATTAAACTAATGCTGTAAGAACTTGTTTCGCAATCGAATTGAACTAAATTTGTATAACTTACCTCAGTTAATGTCACCACTATGCAATAGACTACTAGCTGAACTGTGAGTATTATCCTCATCTGAAGCAAGTTAATACAGCATGTTATTTAGGAAGAAGTAGAAGTAGAAGATCATTTATTAACTTATACAGTTTATGGTATACAAACAAATGAATATAATAATAATACATACTAATCAATCAATCTTGTATTACATATACGCTTCTCTGTCATACATTGTCCCTATTACATATACGCTTCTCTGTCATACATTGTCCCTATTACATATACGCTTCTCTGTCATACATTGTCCCTATTACATATACGCTTCTCTGTCATACATTGTCCCTATTAATATACGCTTCTCTGTCATACATTGTCCCTATTACATATACGCTTCTCTGTCACACACTGTCCCTATTACATATACGCTTCTCTGTCACACATTGTCCCTATTAATATACGCTTCTCTGTCATACATTGTCCCTATTACATATACGCTTCTCTGTCACACACTGTCCCTATTACATATACGCTTCTATGTCATACATTGTCCTATTACATATACGCTTCTCTGTCATACATTGTCCCTATAAGGTATTATTAAAGTGTGCTTACTAATTGAAGGTTTTAAATTGTTACTATATTAAACATTTTGAAGCATAATCTCAAAATATCCTAAAGCTATATTTCGAGGGCTGGGTGCAAAACTACTGTAAGCCTTTCACTAGATCTGTCTTACACCAGTTGTGCACTGAGCGCTCGATGTGACTAATTTTAAGTGGATACTATTAAATGTAGGTTCGTCCGAGATCAAATGTAAGGCAGTATATATACTTAAGTTGTGTTAGTTCTAACGTGCGTTATGTTATACATTGATATTCATACATACTATACGCTTTCATACTTCACACATACTCATTGACACCGCTTATACTTAAGTTGTGTTAGTTCTAACGTGCTTAGGTTATACATTGATATCATACATACTATACGCTTTCATACTTCACACATACTCATTGACACCGCTTATACTTAAGTTGTGTTAGTTCTAACGTGCTTAGGTTATACATTGATATCATACATACTATACGCTTTCATACTTCACACATACTCATTGACACCGCTTATACTTAAGTTGTGTTAGTTCTAACGTGCTTTAAGTTATACATTGATATTCATACATACTATACGCTTTCATACTTAGCTCGCACATATGGTTCGCCGGCGGCGAAGGTAAATAAGCTCAATCATCATCGCTTTCATACTTCACACATACTCATTGACACCGCTTATACTTAACGTTCTAACGTGCTTTAAGTTATACATTGATATTCATACATACTATACGCTTTCATACTTCACACATACTCATTGACACCGCTTATGGTCAATATAAGGAATTTAGGAAATTCAACATTCAACACCAAGTAACTGACATGCACTGATGCATAATATTTTTAGACCAATAAATTAATAAGAAATTTACATTTATGACCAGTTCATTTATCAAAATAGGTAATTTTGTCTAAAAATAGTAATATTACTGGCAAGAAGACCAGATACTGGTGAGATGACTCATAATAAAGACTTTATTGTACGAGAGAACTCATTTAATAAAAGTTAGTGTATCAGGAGACCCTCGAAATATATACAATTCAAAATAGTATCATCTATGCATGTATAAATCCGCCACCATACAGCCCGTTTTGATCATTATATACCACATTCGGATGCCAATATAATCATATATCTATTACCATCTTGCTTACAATTTGATTGGTTTCCATAATATAGAACGGGAACCATGCACATGAATTACATGAATTGTGTAGCTATAGTAATTATTTTTATAGCGTTTGAAGGATATATATCACCTGAAGGCGGCATTGGTTTAAAACTAGATTTGTGTCTTTCACATATTTTAGTTGCGAGTTCGAATCCCATGTCTGCTCTCATCCCTGTGTACACATACAGATGACCGGTCTGTTCGCATCCCTGTGTACACATACAGATGACCGGTCTGTTCTCATCCCCGTGTACACATACAGATGACCGGTATGTTCGCATCCCCGTGTACACATACAGATGACCGGTCTGTTCGCATCCCTGTGTACACATACAGATGACCGGTCTGTTCTCATCCCCGTGTACACATACAGATGACCGGTATGTTCGCATCCCCGTGTACACATACAGATGACCGGTCTGTTCGCATCCCTGTGTACACATACAGATGACCGGTCTGCTCTCATCCCTGTGTACACATACAGATGACCGGTATGTTCTCATCCCCGTGTACACATACAGATGACCGGTATGTTCTCATCCCCGTGTACACATACAGATGACCGGTCTGCTCTCATCCCTGTGTACACATACAGATGACCGGTCTGTTCTCATCCCCGTGTACACATACAGATGACCGGTATGTTCGCATCCCCGTGTACACATACAGATGACCGGTCTGCTCTCATCCCTGTGTACACATACAGATGACCGGTCTGCTCTCATCCCTGTGTACACATACACATGACCGGTCTCCTCTCATCCCTGTGTACACATACAGATGACCGGTCTCCTCTCATCCCTATATGCACATACAGATGACCGGTCTGCTCTCAACCCTATGTAAACATACAGATGACCGGTCTGCTCTCATCCCTGTATACACATACAGATGCCGGTCTCCTCTTATACCTGTGTACACATACAGATGACCGGTCTGTTCTCATCCCTGTATGCACATACAGATGACCGGTCTGCTCTCATCCCTGTATACACATACAGATGACCGGTCTGCTCTCATCCCTGTGTACACATACAGATGACCGGTCTGCTCTCATCCCTGTGTACACCTACATATGACCGGTCTGCTCTCATCCCTGTGTACACATACAGATGACCGGTCTGCTCTCATCCCTGTGTACACATACAGATGACCGGTCTGCTCTCATCCCTGTGTACACCTACATATGACCGGTCTGCTCTCATCCCTGTGTACACATACAGATGACCGGTCTGCTCTCATCCCTGTATACACATACACATGACCGGTCTCCTCTCATCCCTGTGTACACATACACATGACCGGTCTGCTCTCATCCCTGTGTACACATACAGATGACCGGTCTGCTCTCATCCCTGTGTACACATACAGATGACCGGTCTGCTCTCATCCCTGTGTACACATACAGATGACCGGTCTGCTCTCATCCCTGTGTACACATACACATGACCGGTCTCCTCTCATCCCTGTGTACACATACAGATGACCGGTCTGCTCTCATCCCTGTGTACACATACATATGACCGGTCTCCTCTCATCCCTGTGTACACATACAGATGACCGGTCTCCTCTCATCCCTATATGCACATACAGATGACCGGTCTGCTCTCAACCCTATGTAAACATACAGATGACCGGTCTGCTCTCATCCCTGTATACACATACAGATGCCGGTCTCCTCTCATCCCTGTATACACATACAGATGACCGGTCTGTTCTCATCCCTGTATGCACATACAGATGACCGGTCTGCTCTCATCCCTGTATACACATACAGATGACCGGTCTGCTCTCATCCCTGTGTACACCTACATATGACCGGTCTGCTCTCATCCCTGTGTACCTACAATGACCGCTGCTCTCATCCCTGTGTACACATACAGATGACCGGTCTGCTCTCATCCCTGTGTACACATACAGATGACCGGTCTGCTCTCATCCCTGTGTACACATACAGATGACCGGTCTGCTCTCATCCCTGTATACACATACAGATGACCGGTCTGCTCTCATCCCTGTGTACACCTACATATGACCGGTCTGCTCTCATCCGTGTGTACACATACAGATGACCGGTCTGCTCTCATCCCTGTATACACATACACATGACCGGTCTCCTCTCATCCCTGTGTACACATACACATGACCGGTCTGCTCTCATCCCTGTGTACACATACAGATGACCGGTCTGCTCTCATCCCTGTGTACACATACAGATGACCGGTCTGCTCTCATCCCTGTGTACACATACAGATGACCGGTCTGCTCTCATCCGTGTGTACACATACAGATGACCGGTCTGCTCTCATCCCTGTGTACACATACATATGACCGGTCTGCTCTCATCCCTGTGTACACATACAGATGACCGGTCTGCTCTCATCCCTGTGTACACATACACATGACCGGCTGCTCTCATCCCTGTGTACACATACAGATGACCGGTCTGCTCTCATCCCTGTGTACACATACAGATGACCGGTCTGCTCTCATCCCTGTGTACACATACAGATGACCGGTCTGCTCTCATCCGTGTGTACACATACAGATGACCGGTCTGCTCTCATCCCTGTGTACACATGCATGTGACCGACTGCTCTTATACCTGTGTACACATACAGATGACCGGTCTGCTCTCATCCCTGAGTACACATACAGATGATCGGCTCCTCTTATCCCTGTGTACACATACAGATGACCGGTCTGCTCTCATCCCTGTGTACACATACAGATGACCGGTCTGTTCTTATCCGTGTGTACACATACAGGTGACCGGCTGCTCTCATCCATGTATACACATGATTTTACAGAACAGAACAGAGCATAAGTTTATTCATGACGTACACATAAGTAATAATATCTACATACACTTATATACAAATATACAAGTGACCAATAAAGCTGTCGATTGCTACTGTATTCTGTTTATTTATCCAAAACAGCATGAGCTTGTTAGACAAATATCATACGCGGTAAAAGATGCCATAAAAGCCGCCACCGTCGGCGTCGGTATACAACGACCAAAGGATATACGGGATGCTCGTAAAGAACTCTATTCGGTTATGAAACGCGAGGAGAAGGCAGGAAAAAGGTGAAATTGATAGGAGATAGACTGTATATTAACGATGTTCTATACAAACCAGAAAAAAACACCGACGACAGGATCTGGCTGAGGAAGTTAAGAGGAAGAACTCCGGATTCTTACATGGAATGTGAACGGATTAACGCGCAAGTTAGCTGACCCACACTGATGCACTATAATTAAGTATGGATCCCACTAATGTATCAAACAGTTTACATTTCCCCGAACTTTTCAACTCTATTTGATTGAATACAGTAAATAGATTGTGCATAGAAAACGAAGTATGTTGTGCTACTCTCTTTTGGGTTCTATACCAGTTATTATTTTAAAAGGGAACTCCCAAATATTTAAATGATTCGATTGTTTCCAATATGTACCGGTTGCCCATATGAGCGACGCCTCCTGAAGATATTAGTCATTTTAGATTTTGGAGGATATTGCATGATACAGACAGAGACCCATTCCAGAGTGTCCTCTGGTTCTTTTACGTGCACGGTGTAAAGTACCGACACGATACCTCGGTTTAACGTCCCATCTGAAAGTGATTCGTCCCATTGTAGATGAGTTTTGGGAGTATTGTCTTCGTCACGTGGTCGTTCGGGTGGGCGTGTTAATTCTATATGAATACTAATAGCGGAGTGATCTGAAAATTCGGTCGGATCATTAATCGTAAAATGTGTAATATACTCGAAATCTTCCAAGCTAAGTAACACGTAGTCGACGCAGCACGATCCGTTTACATTATGAAATGTGAACTCACCGATGTCGGAGTCTTGCAATAATCGACCGTTTGCAATTAATAGATTTGAAGATTTACATAATGAAAGTAAACG
Organism: Archivesica marissinica; assembly: GCA_014843695.1. Classification (NCBI taxonomy): domain Eukaryota; kingdom Metazoa; phylum Mollusca; class Bivalvia; order Venerida; family Vesicomyidae; genus Archivesica; species Archivesica marissinica. The sequence continues at coordinate 66,190 of JABXNX010000106.1, forward strand.
TTTACCGTAAGAGTCGACAATGCGATCTATATTCACTCGGATCGGAATGTCAACACTATTAGATAGTTGGTCTGTATTATCAAGATATATGTCATAATTGAGCGTATCGAATAAATCTGATGTACACCTATTGATATCACCGTTTATTAGTATTTTACCTAATAACTGGTATTTTTCAATCCCGTTTTCTATATGTTCAAAAAAATCTATATCGGATTGTTCCAAGACTCTAGGGGGAATATATACAGTACATATAAACATATCTTGCTGAAAATGAGACAAGTCATGGTCACATTTTACCCATAAAACTCCGCACTGTAACTGTTCTACAATAGTTATTTCATCTCTGAGTTTATTTTTGTAATATATGTAGATGCCACCACTGCATCAACCTCTTTTTACATTTGGGGTCTTATTGCCATATAGATGATCACATCTATAATCTTTTATACATAAATTAAAGTTAGTGTTTTGGCTTAACCACGTTTCGGTTAAGATAACATAGTCACATATAATAGTAACGGATCGAACTGGGCGTCTCAAATTAAAACGATACTTATTGGCATGTCAAACATTTGGAACTATCGCTACAATATGTTGGTACATATTTCTCCAATAAAACAAATAATAATAAATATATACAAACAGACATGGTATTCAAATATTGATAACTCAACTAGGCTGAGCTCGTATAACATATATACATATAGTTTCAATTTCGAAAAATACTTAGATTATATCATACAAAACAAATTTCGAATAGCACTGACACGATTTAGAATATCGTCGCACGATCTTACAATAGAAACCGTCAGGTATACTAGCATTAGACGAGAAGATAGACACTGTCCGAATTGTAACATGAATGCTTTAGAAAACGAATATCACTTCCTGTTAGTATGCCCAAAATATAGGGAATTACGTACCAAGTATCTTAAACCGTATTATAACCATTGGGCCAACGTTAATAAGCTTGAACATATCATGTCAGAACATTCAAAACGTTGTATTCTTAATACCTCCAAGTTCATATATTATGAGTAGACATTAATATATTTAAATATTTAAATAATCATATTAATACATACAACCCACCGTAAGCATATTTATGCAGAACAGATCCTTATAATTCGAACTGTTATCTTTTCACAAGATTTCATTAAAGAGACCTCTCGGTAATTATTGTTGTGTATCCACTACAATGTGTAACTATTGTATTTGCTTTAAGCATCTTATAGATGTTTTACGCAATAAACTATTGATGTTGTTGCTGTAATTAACTATATACAGACCTTGTAACGATGTCGATGGATGGCGATCCTATTAAAAACTGGACGTCGCAGATAATTAGATGTTAACGTGTTGAGCTGAAGCGCTGCTATTGAAATGAATTACTATGAACATACATTTATAATCGTTTAGCTTAGAAACAGATGCTTCGTTAATTACAATCTGCTCGCATGTATATGTCCCACCGGTGCCTTTAATATTTTCATTTGTCAGTTTCAGTAATTGCTTAATTATATTAGTCGTCATATTGAAGGAGTGTGTGCAACGTCTTCATTTATTACCATTGATTTATATATTCTTTGTGTCTGGATACTAGTAGACATGTTGCTGCATCGATTTGCTTAATTCAACAGTTGGTATGGTACTTCACAACATCCATACTTTCTTATTCTTGTAATTGTGATATACACGCGTATATGTTTTACGAAGTTTTAATACTTTTTTATGCTGCAAATATTTATACGTTTGCATTGCAAAATATATTGCATGAAATAAAAATTGTTTTTACTTGAGACCAAAAGGAGTAAATTTACCTCTCAGAATAGACAGTTCTTGCCAAAAAGTGGATTGTGAAGTCGAAAGATCGCTATAATGATAGCAATTGAAATCCATAAATGCACAGTAGTCTATCACACCAACTGAGAAGGGTAATCCATCGACTTGGTGTATTTTACGTTTATTTATCGTCGCTACCGGTGTCGCCCATATGAGCAACACCTCCTGAAGAGATTAGTCATTTTAGATGTTGGAGGATAGTGCAATGATACAGAAAGATACCCATTCCATAGTCTCCTCTGGTTCTTTTACGTGCACGGTGTAAAGCACCGACACGAGACCTCGGATTAAAGTCCCATCCGAAAGACTGTTAATTGTATTAGGGTCAGGCGGGCGATCGAACCTGCGACCCCTGAATTACCAATCCATCGTGATACAACTGGACTACAGATCCGTCTATGATATGCAACCCTGGCCAACATCATTGTATATACCACATCCATTCTTCTAACATAGCAATACATCATTAATGAAACGGATTCAAGAATCAGCTGAACGTATGTTACTGAATATTCTTCCTGTATCCATGTGACATGAATCAGCTGAACGTATGTTACTGAATATTCTTCCTGTATCCATGTGACATGAATCAGTGAACGTATATTACTGAATATTCTTCCTGTATCCATGTGACATGAATCAGCTGAACGTATGTTACTGAATATTCTTCCTGTATCCATGTGACATGAATCAGCTGAACGTATGTTACTGAATATTCTTCCTGTATCCATGTGACATGAATCAGCTGAACGTATGTTACTGAATATTCTTCCTGTATCCATGTGACATGAATCAGCGGAACGTATGTTACTGAATATTCCTCCTGTATCCATGTGACATGAATCAGCAGAGATGATGGACACGCTTGTGGCAATTAATTTAAAATCTTGAGTTCGGAATACATACATTCCTCTATATAACCACCTCACAATGCTTGGAGATATCAATCTAAATTATGGCAAAAACTTGCAGAGATTGAGTAGTAGTATTATGGAATACGAACGCATATACATGTAATTTGTTTTAAACTGAACATCAACAACCATAAAACAATACATGCATTTTATCTTAAAGTGATCAGAAACAGCCACATGTGTAACACGTACATGTCGGCACCAACGCCGATCAGTCCGCATGCCGAGGTCAAATTTTCCATTTAAAATTGGTTCAAATCTACTGGACACTACTTAGAGATATGTGTATTTAGGGTTGACTCTTACAGAACATATTGATTATAATATTATTGCAAGGATAGTTTCTGAATCTGCAGGTATAGCACTGGGACTGATAATTGCAAAGCAAAAAACAGGTGGTATGCCCTTTCATGTGTTTTCTAAGCTATAAGAGTCTCTTGTTTGGCCTGTTGTGCCATTTGGGGAGACAAAACCTACTCATGTATAGATTCTATTCACCAGATAGCCATAAGAGCCTGTGTCGTGTGATATGGGTTGGCACCACTCGTTAGACAATGAAACTATGTAGGCAATTTACTGGCCCGATATAGCCATATGGACACATCTCGTGTGAATAAAAATATGTTTGTATACTGTAATAGTCTCTGTAGTAACAGATGTAAAAATTGGAATTGTATGGTGAATACGTATATGTCAAGATTAAACTGTACGGAAAACCAGTATAGAAATAACACAATTAATAAATCCGCTATGAAGCACAAAGTGCAAGATAGTATCATGGATAATGTTAAAGATTAAATGACAGCGCAAGGTTAACAGAGACACTGGCATATATGTTTGTGGAGAAAGTATAAACTATTGGGGAAAAACTACTGTACAGAACCCTATGTAAATTGATAATGTCAAAATCGCATAGATCTGCATTTGCTAAATTTCGTTCTGGAGTAGCTCCAGTTTGAATCTAAACTGACCGTTATGAAAATCTACCGGTACAGGAGAGATATTTCCCATTTAGTAAAACTGAAGTAGAAGATGAATTCCATGTATTATTCCACTGTTATAAGTGTAGAATTCGGGAAGTACTGATTTTCATAAAAAAGAGGTGTCTCATAAGTCTGAAATGGCTATGTTTTAGACATTGTAAGAAACTAGGACTCTTTATCAAATAATATATCCTTGATATCCTCTAATATACAACAATCTATAATGATATGCATTTCATCCTCAACTGCACTACAAAATGGACAAGTGCGATTATGTACAGTCATATGTTCGTATCGCCCAGTTTCATTTCTATTATTCTATTATTTATTAATTTACAACGAACACATCTGCTCTCGCCATGTCTACTTACCGCACTGCGTAAATACATAGTGTGCAAACTCCACCATGGAAAGGAATTCATATAAGCATTTTTTGGCTTGTTTTCCAATCCATTTTCTTTTGTCTGGTGTATTTGAATGTATGTGTTTAACAATGTTATGAACTGAATAAAATATGTTTAAACTATTATTCAGCCAAAGAAACAAAACCAGCGACAAACTATGTATATGATTCACGGTGGTATGGCTAATTGAACCATGCCGGATCTCTTTCACTGTTTTGAGAGAGTGCAAGATGGCATTTTCTCTGTCACTGCTTTAGTTTCGTATTCCTCCGCTGTTGGGTGTACCTTTGTATTAAAATAGTTCGAAATAATCGCTTTAAATAAGTTATGTGACTATATGTTCTGTATTGCGAACAATGCTGACACAAGTCTATATGGGTGAATTACACGTGTTAAATATATATTTTTATATGACACATAGGTAACATATGCGAATTAATCTCGTCGAATAACCTACTGTCTAAGTGCAGGTCATATACGTACAGCTGTTATATATGTCTACATAGACACGTTGGTTTATCTATAACCCCCGAGCTGACACTAATAAAATTAACAATCTTTCAGAATGGGACTTTGGTTTAAACAGTATTTATTCCAATATATTTACATGTATAACACAAAAATGTTACAAAATAAATAAATTGTGAATAGTTTGGATTGGAAAACAAGTTTTCAGAAAACTTATATTAATTCCTCTCCAATGGAAATGTACATAATAAATATTTGCAACGTGTTCGGTAGGTATAAAGAATAATACTAAAATCGAGTGTAACTTGAGGCGGATATTCTATATACATTTATGCAAGAAGTACTGTTCTAAGAAGGGACAGTTGGACATGAAAATACTTAATAATCATTCAAACAATGAAACCACACACCGATCAACAGGTCAGCCAGCGCCTCCCTGGAGGCCTTACGATGCCTCGAAACGCTTTGTGGATGATATGTAGCTATGGACACTCAGAAACATACATGTATTTTGTTCTAGTGATAGGTGTGCATCCCCATATAGTAAATTATTGATAGTTGGAGCACATGGTAGATTTGAAAGATGTTGTTGTCTGTGTGTATTAAACCTGGGGCTATGAAAAATGTAATGTGAAACAGTCTCAACAGAGTTGCACAAGCATAATGGTGAATTGACAATATTTTTTCTATATAAATCGTGATTTAGCGAGCTACATCCTAATCGAAGACGCATATGTAGAATTTGGTTCCGTCGTGAACCGACATTGTATAGGGTAGGAGTTGTAGAAGAAGGTTGTATTTTGCGCTTGAATGAGTACAAAGTGCTAGAGTTGCGGACGTCGAGAGGAAGACGGTTCCAATCGCGGATTGTAGCCGGAAGAAATGAATTACTATACAACTGTGTTCTGGTTGGTAAGGTTGGTATGTTGGCCGAGTTTCGTAAATGATATCGCTCATGGTTCGTAATGGGAATTAAGCCTGAAAGGTAGGTAGGAGTAAGTGTGTTCGTCATTTTGTAAAACAATAATAACCTATGACTCTTTCTTCTCGAAGCCATAGACTCCCAGCGCAGATCAGACAGTAGAGTTTGTATGCTGCACAGCTTAGTGGCACCAGCTACAATACGGGCTGCCTCGTTATGAACAGATTCTACCTCGTTGAGTAATGCGGAGGTGCAATTATCCCAAATAACGTCTCCATATTCGAGAAGAGGTCGTATGAAGCTAATGTACATCTTCTCCAAACTGGAGCGGGGGAGTTGGAATTTAAGTGACCTCATAAGACCGATCCTCTTCCATGCCTTGTCTAGAATGAACGAGATATGTTTATTCCATTTGGCGTCGTCCGTCAGACAAATACCAAGATGCTTATGTGAGTCAACGGTAACAATAGGTACATTATTCATATAAAGGGTAGGATGAATAGGTTTAATTTTACGCCTGGAGAATATAATGGACTCTGTTTTAGAAGGGTTAAATTTTACTCAATTCGTTTTGGACCATGCAAATATCTTTTGGAGGTCAGAATTGAGAATGGTAGCTGATGATTCCGGTTTGTCAATGATTGATGATGTAAAGACTTGTATCATCTGCAAAGAGGCGGATGTTAGCCTCGATATTAATAACAATGTCGTTTATGTAAATGAGAAAAAGTAGGGGACCAAGTATAGAACATTGTGGGACACCAGCAGACAATTCGGACCAGGAAGAAGTAATGTTAGAGATGACAACCCTCTGTTTTCGATCGGACAAATATAAAGAAAACCAACGCAAGAGGTTGCCTTGGACACCGATGGACGAGAGCTTATGTATTAATCCACGATGCCACACTCTGTCGAAGGCCTTAGAAATATCACAAAACACTGCCATAACTTCTTTTCCTTCATCCAGGGCCTTGGCTATATCATTGTAAAGAAACGTTAGTTGATTGATAGTTGAGTCGCCCTTGACAAAACCTGACTGATAAGAAGATAATAGATTGTTATCGGTGACGTAGTTATAGAGGTATTTGTGGATGCAACGTTCCACTAACTTGCCAATACAACTAGGAAGTGCCACGGGGCGGTAGTTGGAAGGATTCGATGGGTCTGCCTTTTTATATATTGGGGTAATGTTCGCCATCTTCCATGGAGACGGAAATACCGATTGATGAAGAAGTTTATTAAAATATGTCGATAGAGGTGCTGCTAGTTCGTTTGTCCCTTCTCGAATTAACTTTGGGCTGATCAGATCTGGACCACATGCTTTTGAAGGGTCTATTAGATAAATGGCGTATTTAACATCTTGTACAGACAGCCCGATGTTTGTAAGTGAGCAATTTGGACGGGGTGTAGGATTAGATAAAGATTGCTGAGAGTCATCGACAGTCGACTGTGAGCAAAAGAAGTTATTGAGTAATTTGGCCTTTTCCTCATCAGTTGATGATTCAGTATCGTTATTAATCAAAGTAGGAAGAGTGTTGCACAATTTCTTGTTAATAAATTGTTTGGTTATCTTGAACCATTGTTTGGCAGTAACGTTAGATGAATTTATTTGATCAATTAACTTTTTATTGTACTCAGATTTAGATTTACGAATGGCTTAGTGACTTCATTTCTAATATGTCTAAAGTTAGCCCATGCTGCTTCGGTATTTGAATGTTTCGCTTTTTTATGAAGTTTATTTCGTTTCTTTATAATATTTCTAATAAGATTGTTTATCCAAGGAATATTATGTGGTCTTATTGTTGATTTTGTTGGGAATTGACCTTGAAGCTGCAGTAGTTATGATGTCAGCTATGTCTGAAGCAACTGAATTAAGATCATCTTTATTGAGAGTAGAGTTCCAATCAGTACATTGAAGTTGCTCTCTATACTGAGTATAATTTCCCTTGTCGAATAGCCAGATCCTACGCTTAAAACAGGGAGGCTTAGGTTTGTTAAATTTTAAGACGCAAACAATGGGACAATGGAATCGAATATGATCCGGTACGAAAGGGTCAGCAACAAAGCTAGTAATAACATTTTGAGCACATTTAACAAACATTAGATTGATTAAGGAACTGGAGTTCTCTGTAAGTGAGTAGGAGAATCAATTAGCTGATGTGCATTGTAAGAGGAAATGAGCCTAGATATTGTATTAGATGGAGACGGTTGTATGTTGATGTTAAAATCACCAGCTACTAATAGGTTGTCACAGCTTTCATGGAACGCGAGATCGATACTTTGTTCGATTAATTGCCAGTAGCTATTATTAGAGTTAGGTTAGGTGGACGATAAATACCACCAATTAATACTTTGCGTTTATTAATTGATATTTCGACCCATATTGCTTCGAGACTCTTCACTGACAAGATGGGTTTACCGACAGACTGGATATTTTCTCGTACGTAAATAACGACGCCTCCAGATGAATTATCAGAGGCTGATGAGACAGTTGGACCAGGATTAGGATGAACATCGCCCGATAAGGAGAGTAGAACGAATGCCAAACGATTGAGGACTAGGATACCGGTTGGATTAAGCACGAGTGTCAGTTGATTCGAGTAACAGGAAAGCCGACACACAATGACATGACGTGACGTGACCCTATACCCATACTAAGGCGGGTGGTATCGATTCCAATAAGAACACAATAGTGTCATTTGTGTATCGACAGTACAAATTGTAGGTGGGGAAGTACCGAGGTGACCAGGCGGTCTGCGAGCGTCATGTGTGGTTTCAATGAATAGACGAAAAAATATATAATTATAGTGTACAAATGAAAACAAGATATCGCATAGCTGTAATAAAAATATTCGCCAAGTTTTCCGGACAAAGATTAAATTGTAAACAAAAAAGCATATAAAGTAATATAATGGACACGATCCATTGACTATGTGGAAAAATAAGATCAATATCGCACATAATACTTATCAAATACGTGTGGTGTAATGTTGTATAACAAATTATGCAATATTCAGTATACATGTACACTACTATCAACATTGAACAAGTTTCGTATATAAAGCCTCATTATACGTTTAATTAGAATGTGTCGCATGCTGAGATAGTACAGGGAACGGACAAATATTACTGCTTATGTGAAGTTACCATTTGTAAAATTACCTCCCTTTATGGTCAAAGGTAAAATTTGGTCACAAACGACCCTACTTATGTGCATTTGTAACTTTCATCCATTTATAGGAATTATTATCAAACAATTCACCAAACACTCTGTAAATGGTGGTTTAATAATGTTGACACTGGGATATGTTGGCCCTAGGAAAACTCTGCATATGAATTATAGTATTATTTTTCCGGCTGGAGAATTACTAGCACATGTATAGGTTTTAGCCGGAGCACGACATGTGTGTGTGATACTGTAATTATTTATGAATACTGTAATGTATCAATCATGTACTTTGCATTGCATAGTGTTCATGTATAGAAAGATTAGAGTTTTAAAATGGTCATGTTCACAACATTATAGTCGATCTAATAATGTAGCTGTTATCTATAAGCAATTACGCTACGTATAATGCGTTATACAATGCTTAGTAATACCAGAATAGAGAAGGAATTACGTATGGATTGGATATCCCGACATGTTAATTAAGATAGCAACGAGTCATCTCTTATAGATGTATGATCGCAATATAGTATTCAAATTTAAGGTCTTAATTTGGTCGTACTTTATAAAACAGATAACAAGTACGAATTGCAGAGAACAGATTGGAAGAAATCTATTAAACGTGTACAAATCTCCCGTATATCTAGGCTAGTCTTGCGTGTGTATCTATTCATGTTAGGCTGTACAGTTTTCTTGAAAACAGTAAAGAAATCACAATGTAGTGTATCTATACAGGTTAAGTTATATAGGTCCCATGGAAACAGAAAGAAAACACACTGACGTGTATCTATACAGGTTAAGTTACACAGTTCCCATGGAAACAACAAAGAAAACACACTGAAGTGTATCTATACAAGTTAAGTCATACAGTTCCCATGGAAACAGCAAAGAAAACACACTGACGTGTATCTATACAGGTTAAGTTATACAGTTCCCATGGAAACAGCAAAGAAAACACACTGACGTGTATCTATACAGGTTAAGTTATACAGTTCCCATGGAAACAGCAAAGAAAACACACTGACGTGTATCTATACAGGTTAAGTTATACAGTTCCCATGGAAACAGCAAAGAAAACACACTGACGTGTATCTATACAGGTTAAGTTATACAGTTCCCATGGAAACAGCAAAGAAAACACACTGACGTGTATCTATACAGGTTAAGTTATACAGTTCCCATGGAAACAGCAAAGAAAACACACTGACGTGTATCTATACAGGTTAAGTTATACAGTTCCCATGGAAACAGCAAAGAAAACACACTGACGTGTATCTATACAGGTTAAGTTATACAGTTCCCATGGAAACAGCACAGAAAACACACTAACGTGTATCTATACAAGTTAAGTCATACAGTTCTCATGGAAACAGCAAAGAAAACACACTGACGTGTATCTATACAGGTTAAGTTATACAATGGGATATAGAATGGGACTTTAAAAGGTCTCGTTTCGGTGCTTTACACCGTGCGCGTATTCGAACCAGAGTATACTCTGGAATGGGTCTCTGTCTGTATCATTGCACTATCCTCCAACAATCTAAACTTACTAATCTTTTCAGGAGGCGTTGCCCATATGGGAAACTGGTAGCGACGATACATAAACGTAAAACACACAAGCCGGTATATTTCTGTTATGCTTTCTAATGAATAGTTGTTCTCATATTTTATTCATTTTAACTGCCCTGTCTGGAAACTACGTGACACAGCCGCACAACCACTGTATTCTGACAAAATAAATTCATTAGAAAATATTACTTTATAATTAACTATTCATGATAGTCAGAAACTAGCTAAAATACAAAAGTACATCTAACCGCGGAGGAATACGAAACGCAACAGGTGGCAGAGAAAATGCCATCTTTCACTGTTTCAAAACGGTGTAATATGGAGTTTTCTTTCACTGAGTAAAACTCCATCATTTACTGGAAAGCATAAAAGATAAGCGTATAACAAACAAGTTCTAACATCATTTGTTTGTTTATTCGTCGGGGGAGGGGGATAAAGCCGCAGCGACTGCTTAGGTCATATGGCGACTCACAGGTTCCAGGGATCACAGGTTCAATCCCCCGTCTGACCCTAATAAAATTAATAGTCTTTCAGATGGGACATTAAACCGAGGACTCGTGTCGGTGCTCTACACCGTGCACGTAAAAGAACCAGAGGAGACTCTGGAATGGGTCTCTGTCTGTATCATTGCACTACCCTCCAAAAATCTAAAATGCCTAATGTCTTCAGGTGTCGCTCATATGGGCAACCAGAAGCGACGATAAATAAACGTAAAACACACACACACACTCACCAGGCTGAGGAAGACAAAGTGTGGCCCCGAGTGGTATTTCGCTGAGGAAGACCCAGTGTGCCCCCGAGTCGAGTAGTATTTCGCTGAGGAAGACCCAGTGTGCCCCCGAGTAGTATTTCGCTGAGGAAGACCCAGTGTGCCCCCGTGTGCCCCCGTGTAGTATTTCGCTGAGGAAGACCCAGTGTGGCCCCGAGTAGTATTTCGCTGAGGAAGACCCAGTGTGGCCCCGAGTAGTATTTCGCTGAGGAAGACCCAGTGTGGCCCCGAGTGGTATTTCGCTGAGGAAGACCCAGTGTGGCCCCGAGTGGTATTTCGCTGAGGAAGACCCAGTGTGGCCCCGAGTGGTATTTCGCTGAGGAAGACCCAGTGTGCCCCCGAGTGGTATTTCGCTGAGGAAGACCCAGTGTGGCCCCGAGTGGTATTTCGCTGAGGAAGACCCAGTGTGGCCCCGAGTGGTATTTCGCTGAGGAAGACCCAGTGTGGCCCCGAGTGGTATTTCGCTGAGGAAGACCCAGTGTGGCCCCGAGTGGTATTTCATTCACGGACGGACACCCGGGTAGAACAGCCGACCTTCTGCGAGCCAATTTGATAGTTTCCTCACACGAAATAATTCAACACCCCAGTGGGATTCGAACCTATAACGGTGAAGGGGCAGTGAGCTCAAGTCAACGACCTATTTCCCTGTCTAGCGGGAAATCCTGCCATGTGTCCGGACCACTCTCGGTATAAAATATGTGTTGGGGTAAGATCAAATATAATTTGAGTCAACAAAGAAACAAAATGGGAACACTCCGTGAACAAGGAACATCATACACTACTCAAAGATACGTCGCTGTGAACTCGCTAGTGTTGACTGGGGCAGTGTGGATAGCGAGATGCAGACACTTGGGGGCAAGGACAATGAATTCAGGTTCAAAACCCAAAGTTATTCCTAAATGTTATGGTACACCATAAGCCTGACACTATACATACAAATTGCTTAGGCCATATCTAAGAAAAATGACACGATGACAAATATTTGACAGTATATTGAAATGATCTGAAATTATCTTTTACTGATGGTGCCACATAAATAAAATCTACCTTCAAATTGCGAGGTCGCAAACCTTTGGTCGTAAAGTATAAACTTCAAAATATCAATTTTACAACGATTGCGAAACAAGCGTTTAACAGCTTATATCAATCAATCTCCATGGCGCGGATGAAAGCGTATAATTTATATATGTTGTCATTCGTGTTGGAGGATATATATAGAGGATATATATACCGGAGTCCACGATTTTGCGAATGCATTTTGTCCAAGGTTCGACCCCGGGTTGGATCGGTGAGAAGCGAGTGTGCATGCTCTGCAACCAGAGCGCTAATCCGACAGCCAAACTGGAACTGCATAGTGTCTAAGGATAGTGATGATAACATTCCGCGGAGTGGCATTCATGGTCACAGTAGGACACTAACAGTAGGACACCGGCAGTAGGACACCAACAGTAGGACACTAAAAGTAGGACACTAACAGAAGGACACTAACAGTAGGACACTAACAGTAGGACACCAACAGTAGGACACCAACAGTAGGACACTAACTGTAGGACACCAACAGTAGGACACTAACAGTAGGACACCAACAGTAGGACACCAACAGTAGGACACTAACTGTAGGACACTAACAGTAGGACACTAACTGTAGGACATTAACAGTAGGACACCAACAGTAGGACACTAACTGTAGGACACTAACAGTAGGACACTAACAGTAGGACACCAACAGTAGGACACTAACAGTAGGACACTAACAGTAGGACACCAACAGTAGGACACTAACAGTAGGACACTAACAGTAGGACACCAACAGTAGGACACTAACTGTAGAACACTAAAAGTAGGACACTAACAGTAGGACACCAACAGTAGGACACCAACAGTAGGACACTAACTGTAGGACACCAACAGTAGGACACTAACAGTAGGACACTAACAGTAGGACACCAACAGTAGGACACTAACTGTAGGACACAAACAGTAGGACACTAACAGTAGGACACTAACAGTAGGACTCTAACAGTAGAACGTTAACAGTAGGACACTAACAGTAGAACCTAACAGTAGGACACTAACAGTAGGACACTAACAGTAGGACACTAACAGTAGGACTCTAACAGTAGAACGTTAACAGTAGGACTCTAACAGTAGAACGTTAACAGTAGGACACCAACAGTAGGACACTAACTGTAGGACACTAACAGTAGGACACTAACTGTAGGACACCAACAGTACGATACTAACAGTAGGACACCAACAGTAGGATACTAACAGTAGGACACTAACTGTAGGACACTAGCCGTAGGACACCGGCAGTAGGACTATAACAGTAAGACACTAGCCGTAGGACACCGGCAGTAGGACACTAACAGTAGGACACTAACAGTAGGACTATAACAGTAGGACACTAACAGTAGGACACCGGCAGTATGACACTAACTGTAGGACACTAACAGTAGGACACTAACAGTAGGACACCAACAGTAGGACACTAACAGTATGACACTAACAGTAGGACACCAACAGTAGGACACTAACAGTAGGACACTAACAGTAGGACACCAACAGTAGGACACTAACAGTAGGACACTAACAGTAGGACACCAACAGTAGGACACTAACAGTAGGACACTAACAGTAGGACCCTAACAGTAGGACACTAACAGTAGTACACTAACAGTAGGACACTAACAGTAGGAAACCAACAGTAGGACACTAACAGTAGGACACTAACAGTATGACACCAACAGTAGGACACTAACAGTATGACACTAACAGTAGGACACTAACTGTAGGACACTAACAGTATGACACCAACAGTAGGACACTAACAGTATGACACTAACAGTAGGACACTAACAGTAGGACCCTAACAGTAGGACACTAACAGTAGGACACTAACAGTAGGACACTAACAGTAGTACACTAACAGTAGGACACTAACAGTAGGACACTAACAGTATGACACTAACTGACGGACACTAACAGTATGACACCAACAGTAGGACACTAACAGTAGAACGTTAACAGTAGGACACCAACAGTAGGACACTAACTGTAGGACACTAACAGTAGGACACTAACTGTAGGACACCAACAGTACGATACTAACAGTAGGACACCAACAGTAGGATACTAACAGTAGGACACTAACTGTAGGACACTAGCCGTAGGACACCGGCAGTAGGACTATAACAGTAAGACACTAGCCGTAGGACACAGGCAGTAGGACACTAACAGTAGGACACTAACAGTAGGACTATAACAGTAGGACACTAACAGTAGGACACCGGCAGTATGACACTAACTGTAGGACACTAACAGTAGGACACTAACAGTATAACGCTAACAGTAGGACCCTAACAGCAGGACACTAACAGTAGGACACCAAGAGTAGGATACTATCAGTATGACGCGAACAGTAGGACACTAACAGTAGGACACTAACAGTAGGACACTAACAGTAGGACACCAACAGTAGGACACTAACAGTAGGACACTAACAGTAGGACCCTAACAGTAGGACACTAACAGTAGTACACTAACAGTAGGACACTAACAGTAGGAAACCAACAGTAGGACACTAACAGTAGGACACTAACAGTATGACACCAACAGTAGGACACTAACAGTATGACACTAACAGTAGGACACTAACTGTAGGACACTAACAGTATGACACCAACAGTAGGACACTAACAGTATGACACTAACAGTAGGACACTAACAGTAGGACCCTAACAGTAGGACACTAACAGTAGGACACTAACAGTAGGACACTAACAGTAGTACACTAACAGTAGGACACTAACAGTAGGACACTAACAGTATGACACTAACTGACGGACACTAACAGTATGACACCAACAGTAGGACACTAACAGTAGGACACTAACAGTATGACACCAACAGTAGGACACTAACAGTATGACACTAACAGTATGACACTAACAGTAGGACACCAACAGTAGGACACTAACAGTATAACGCTAACAGTATGACCCTAACAGTAGGACACTAACAGTAGGACACCAACAGTAGGACACTAACAGTATGACACCAACAGTAGGACACTAACAGTAGGACACTAACAGTATGACACTAACAGTAGGACGCTAACAGTAGGACACTAACAGTAGGACACCAACAGTAGGATACTAACAGTATAACGCTAACAGTAGGACCCTAACAGTAGGACACTAACAGTAGGACACTAACAGTAGGACACTAACAGTAGGACACCAACAGTAGGACACTAACAGTAGGACACTAACAGTAGGACCCTAACAGTAGGACACTAACAGTAGTACACTAACAGTAGGACACTAACAGTAGGACATTAACAGTCGGACACCAACAGTAGGACACCAACAGTAGGACACTAACAGTAGGACACTAACAGTAGGACACTAACAGTAGGACACTAACAGTAGGACACCAACAGTAGGACAATAACAGTAGTACACTAACAGTATGACACTAACACTCGGACACCAACAGTAGGACACCAACAGTAGGACACTAACAGTAGGACACTAACACTAGGACACTAACAGTAGGACTATAACAGTAGAACGTTAACAGTAGGACACTAACAGTAGAACCTAACAATAGGACACTAACAGTATGACACTAACAGAATGACACTAACAGTCGGACACCAACAGTAGGACTCTAACAGTAGGACACTAACAGTAGGACGCTAACGGTAGGACACTAACAGTAGGACACTAACAGTAGGACAATAACAGTAGGACACTAGCCGTAGGACACCGGCAGTATGACTATAACAGTAGGACACTAGCCGTAGGACACCGGCAGTAGGACAATAACAGTAGGACACTAACAGTAGGACTATAACAGTAGGACACTAACAGTAGGACACCGGCAGTATGACACTAACTGTAGGACACTAACAGTAGGACACTAACAGTAGGACACAAACAGTAGGACACTAACAGTAGGACACCAACAGTAGGACACAAACAGTAGGACACTAACAGTAGGACACCAACAGTAGGATATTAACAGTATGACACCAACAGTAGGACACTAACTGTAGGACACTACCAGTATGACACTAACAGTATAACGCTAACAGTAGGACCCTAACAGTAGGACACTAACAGTAGGACACCAACAGTAGGATACTAACAGTATGACGCGAACAGTAGGACACTAACAGTAGGACACTAACAGTAGGACACTAACTGTAGGACACCAACAGTAGGACATTAACAGTAGGACACTAACAGTAGGACCCTAACAGTAGGACACTAACAGTAGTACACTAACAATATGACACTAACAGTAGGAAACCAACAGTAGGACACTAACAGTAGGACACTAACAGTATGACACCAACAGTAGGACACTAACAGTATGACACTAACAGTAGGACACTAACTGTAGGACACAAACAGTATGACACCAACAGTAGGACACTAAAAGTATGACACTAATAGTGGGACACTAACAGTAGGACCCTAACAGTAGGACACTAACAGTATGACACTAACAGTAGGACACTAACAGTATGACACAAACAGTAGGACCCTAACAGTAGGACACTAACAGTAGGACACCAACAGTAGGACACTAACAGTATAACGCTAACAGTAGGACCCTAACAGTAGGACACTAACAGTAGGACACTAACAGTAGGACACTAACAGTAGGACACCAACAGTTGGACACTAACAGTAGGACACTAACAGTAGGACCCTAACAGTATGACACTAACAGTAGTACACTAACAGTAGGACACTAACAGTAGGACACTAACATTCGGACACTAACAGTATGACACCAACAGTAGGACACTAACAGTAGGACACTAACAGTAGGACGCTAACAGTAGGACACTAACAGTAGGACACCAACAGTAGGATACTAACAATATAACGCTAACATTAGTACCCACAAACACTAACAGTAGGACACTAACAGTAGGACACCAACAGTAGGACACTAACAGTAGGACACTAACTGTAGGACACTAACAGTATGACACCAACAGTAGGACACTAACAGTATGACACTAACAGTAGGACACTAACAGTAGGACCCTAACAGTAGGACATTAACAAGACACTAACAGTAGGACACTAACAGTAGGACACTAACAGTAGTACACTAACAGTAGGACACTAACAGTAGGACACTAACAGTAGGACACTAACAGTATGACACCAACAGTAGGACACTAACAGTAGGACACTAACAGTATGACACAAACAGTAGGACCCTAACAGTAGGACACTAACAGTAGGACACCAACAGTAGGACACTAACAGTATAACGCTAACAGTAGGACCCTAACAGTAGGACACTAACAGTAGGACACTAACAGTAGGACACTAACAGTAGGACACCAACAGTAGGACACTAACAGTAGGACACTAACAGTAGTACACTAACAGTAGGACACTAACAGTAGTACACTAACAGTAGGACACTAACAGTATGACACCAACAGTAGGACACTAACAGTAGGACACTAACAGTATGACACAAACAGTAGGACCCTAACAGTAGGACACACACAGTAGGACACTAACAGTCGGACATCAACAGTAGGACGCCAACAGTAGGACACTAACAGTAGGACACTAACAGTAGGACACTATCAGTAGGACATTAACTGTCGGACACCAACAGTAGGACACCAACAGTAGGACACTAACAGTAGTACACTAACAGTAGGACACTAACACTAGGACTCTAACAGTAGGACACTAACCGTAGGACGCTAACGGTAGGACACCAACAGTCGGACACCAACAGTAGGACTCTAACAGTAGGACACTAAGAGTAGGACACTAACAGTTTGACACTAACAGTAGGACACTAACAGTAGAAAGCTAACAGTAGAATCTAACAGTAGGACACTAACAGTTTGACACTAACAGAAGGACACTAACAGTAGGAAACTAACATTAGGACACTAACAGTAGGACACTAAAAGTAGGACACTAACAGTAGGACACTAACATTAGGATACTAAAAGTATGACACTAACAGTAGGACACTAACAGTAGGACACTAACATTAGGACACTCACAGTAGGACACTAACAGTAGGACACCAACAGTAGGACACTAACAGTATGACACTAAGAGTAGGACACTATTAACAGTAGGCCACTAACAGTACTACTCTAACAGTAGGACACTAACAGTAGAACGTCAACAGTAGCACACCAGCAGTAGGACACTAACAGTAGGACAATAACAGTAGGACACTAAAAGTAGGATACTAACAGTAGGACACTAACAGTAGGACACCAACAGTAGGACACAAACAGTAGGAGACTAACAATAGGACACTAACAGTAGGACACTAACAGTAGGACACTAACAGTAGGACACTAACAGTAGGACACCAACAGTAGGACACTAACATTAGAACACCAACAGTAGGACACTAACGGGAGGACACTAACAGTAGGACACTCACAGTAGGACACCAACAGTAGGACACTAACAGTAGGACACTAACAGTAGGACACTAACAGTATGACACTCACAGTAGGACACTAACAGTAGGGCACTAACAGTAGGACACTAACAGTAGGACACTAACAGTAAGACACTAACAGTAGGATATTAACTGTATGACGCTCACAGTATGACACTAACAGTAGGACACTAACAGTAGGACACTAACAGTATGACACTCACAGTAGGACACCAACAGTAGGGCACTAACAGTAGGACACTAACAGTAGGACACTAACAGTAGGACACTAACAGTAGGACACCAACAGTAGGACACTAACAGTAGGACACTAACAGTAGGATACTTACAGTAGGACACTAACAGTAGGATACTAACAGTAGGATACTAACAGTAGAACGTTAACAGTAGGGCACAGACAGTAGGACACTAACAGTAGGACACTAACAGTAGGATACTAACAGTAGGACACTAACTGTAGGACACTAACAGTAGGACACTAACAGTAGGATACTTACAGTAGGACACTAACAGTAGGATACTAACAGTAGGATACTAACAGTAGGACACTAACAGTAGGACTCTAACAATAGGATACATACAGTAGGGCACTAACAGTAGGATACTAAAAGTAGGATACTAACAGTAGGACACTAACAGTAGGACTCTAACAGTAGGACACTAACAGTAGAACGTTAACAGTAGGGCACAAACAGAGGGACATTAACAGTAGTACACTAACAGTAGGACACTAACAGTAGGACACTAACAGTAGGACTCTAACAGTAGGACACTAACAGTAGAACGTTAACAATAGGGCACAAACAGTAGGACACTAACAGTAGGACACTAACAGTAGCATACTAACAGTAGGACACTAATAGTATGATACTAACAGTAGGACACTGACAGAAGGACACCAACAGTAGGACACTAACAGTATGAAACTAACAGTAGGACACTAACAGTATGAAGCTAACAGTAGGACGATAACAGTAGGACACTAACAGTAGGACACCAACAGTAGGACACTAACAGTATAACACTAACAGTAGGAAACTAACAGTAGGACACTAACATTAGGACACTAACAGTAGGACACTAACAGTAGGACACTAACAGTAGGACACTAACATTAGGATACTAAAAGTATGACACTAACAGTAGGACACTAACAGTAGGACACTAACTTTAGGACACTCAAAGTAGGACACTAACATTATGACTCTAACAGTAGATCGTTAACAGTAGGACTCTAACAGTAGAACGTTAACAGTAGGACACCAACAGTAGGACACTAACTGTAGGACACTAACAGTAGGACACTAACTGTAGGACACTAACAGTAGAACACTAACAGTAGGACACTAACAGTAGGACTCTAACAGTAGGACACTAACAGTATGACACCAACAGTAGGACACCAACAGTAGGACACAAACAGTAGGACACTAACAGTAGGACAATAACAGTAGGACACTAACTGTAGTACACTAACAGTAGGACACAAACAGTAGGACACTAACAGTAGGACACTAACAGTAGGACACCGGCAGTAGGACACCAACAGTAGGACACCAACAGTAGGACACTAACTGTAGGACACCAACAGTAGGACACTAACTGTAGGACAATAACAGTAGGGCACTAACAGTAGGACACTAACTGTAGGACACTAACAGTAGGACACTAACTGTAGGACACCAACAGTAGGATACTAATAGTAGGACACCAATAGTAAGATACTAACAGTAGGACACTAACTGTAGGATACTAACAGTAGGACACTAACAGTAGGACTATAACAGTAGGACACTAGCCGTAGGACACCGGCATTAGGACTATAACAGTAGGACACTAGCCGTAGGACACCGGTAGTAGGACACTAACAGTAGGACACTAACAGTAGGACTATAACAGTAGAACGTTAACAGTAGGACACTAACAGTAGAACCTAACAGTAGGACACTAACAGTAGGACACTAACAGTAGGACTCTAACAGTAGAACGTTAACAGTAGGACTCTAACAGTAGAACGTTAACAGTAGGACACCAATAGTAGGACACTAACAGTAGGACACTAACAGTAGGACACCAACAGTAGGACACTAACAGTAGGACACTAACTGTAGGACAATAACAGTAGGACACTAACTGTAGGACACTAACAGTAGGACACTAACAGTAGGACACTAACAGTAGGACACTAACAGTAGGACACCGGCAGTAGGACACCAACAGTAGGACACCAACAGTAGGACACTAACAGTAGGACACTAACAGTAGGACACTAACAGTAGGACACAAACAGTAGGACATCGGCAGTAGGACACCAACAGTAGGACACCAACAGTAGGACACTAACTGTAGGACACCAACAGTTGGACACTAACTGTAGGACAATAACAGTAGGCACTAACAGTAGGACACTAACTCTAGGACACTAACAGTAGGACACTAACTGTAGGACACCAACAGTAGGATACTAACAGTAGGACACCAACAGTAGGATACTAACAGTAGGACACTAACTGTAGGACACTAACAGTAGGACACTAACAGTAGGACTATAACAGTAGGACACTAACAGTAGGACACCGGCAGTATGACACTAACTGTAGGACACTAACAGTAGGACACCAACAGTAGGATATTAACAGTATGACACCAACAGTAGGACACTAACTGTATGACACTAACAGTATGACACTAACAGTATAACGCTAACAGTAGGACACTAACAGTAGGACACCAACAGTAGGATATTAACAGTATGACGCGAACAGTAGGACACTAACAGTAGGACACTAACAGTAGGACACTAACAGTAGGACACCAAAAGTAGGACACTAACAGTAGGACACTAACAGTAGGACCCTAACAGTAGGACACTAACAGTAGTACACTAACAGTAGGACACTAACAGTAGGAAACCAACAGTAGGACACTAACAGTAGGACACTAACAGTATGACACCAACAGTAGGACACTAACAGTATGACACTAACAGTAGGACACTAACTGTAGGACACTAACAGTATGACACCAACAGTAGGACACTAACAGTATGACACTAACAGTAGGACACTAATAGTAGGACCCTAACAGTAGGACACTAACAGTAGGACAATAACAGTAGTACACTAACAGTAGTACACTAACAGTAGGACACTAACAGTAGGACACTAACAGTATGACACAAACAGTAGGACACTAACTGTAGGACACTAACAGTATGACACCAACAGTAGGACACTAACAGTAGGACACTAACAGTATGACACCAACAGTAGGACACTAACAGTAGGACCCTAACAGTAGGACACTAACAGTAGGACACCAACAGTAGGACACTAACAGTATAACGCTAACAGTAGGACCTTAACAGTAGGACACTAACAGTAGGACATTAACAGTAGGACACTAACAGTAGGACACCAACAGTAGGACATTAACAGTAGGACACTAACAGTAGGACACTAACAGTAGGACACCAACAGTCGGACACCAACAGTAGGACACTAACAGTATGACACCAACAGTATGACACTAACAGTAGGACCATAACAGTAGGACACTAGCCGTAGGACACCGGCATTAGGACTATAACAGTAGGACACTAGCCGTAGGACACCGGTAGTAGGACACTAACAGTAGAACGTTAACAGTAGGACTCTAACAGTAGAACGTTAACAGTAGGACACCAACAGTAGGACACTAACTGTAGGACACCAACAGTAGGACACCAACAGTAGGACACTAACTGTAGAACACTAACTGTAGGACAATAAAAGTAGGACACTAACTGTAGGACACTAACAGTAGGACACTAACAGTAGGACACTAACAGTAGGACACTAACAGTAGGACACCGGCAGTAGGACACCAATAGTAGGACACCAACAGTAGGACACTAACTGTAGGACACCAACAGTTGGACACTAACTGAAGGACAATAACAGTAGGGCACTAACAGTAGGACACTAACTCTAGGACACTAACAGTAGGACACTAACTGTAGGACACCAACAGTAGGATACTAAAAGTAGGACACCAACAGTAGGATACTAACAGTAGGACACTAACTGTAGGACACTAACAGTAGGACACTAACAGTAGGACTATAACAGTAGGACACTAGCCGTAGGACACCGGCAGTAGGACTATAACAGTAGAACACTAGCCGTAGGACACCGGCAGTAGGACACTAACAGTAGGACACTAACAGTAGGACTATAACAGTAGGACACTAACAGTAGGACACCGGCAGTATGACACTAACTGTAGGACACTAACAGTAGGACACTAACAGTAGGACACTTACAGTAGGACACAAACAGTATAACGCTAACAGTAGGACCCTAACAGTAGGACACTAACAGTAGGACACCAACAGTAGGATACTAACAGTATGACGCGAACAGTAGGACACTAACAGTAGGACACTAACAGTAGGACACCAACAGTAGGACACTAACAGTAGGACACTAACAGTAGGACCCTAACAGTAGGACACTAACAGTAATACACTAACAGTATGACACTAACAGTAGGAAACCAACAGTAGGACACTAACAGTAGGACACTAACAGTATGACACCAACAGTAGGACACTAACAGTATGACACTAACAGTAGGACACTAACTGTAGGACACTAACAGTATGACACCAACAGTAGGACACTAACAGTATGACACTAACAGTAGGACACTAACAGTAGGACCCTAACAGTATGACACTAACAGTAGGGCACTAACAGTAGTACACTAACAGTAGTACACTAACAGTAGGACACTAACAGTATGACACTAACAGTAGGACACTAACTGTAGGACACTAACAGTAGGACACTAACAGTATGACACCAACAGTAGGACACTAACAGTAGGACACCAACAGTAGGACACTAACAGTAGGACACTAACAGTAGGACACTAACAGTAGGACACTAACAGTAGGACACCAACAGTCGGACACCAACAGTAGGACACTAACAGTATGACACCAACAGTAGGACACTAACAGTAGGACACTAACAGTATGACACTAACAGTAGGACCCTAACAGTAGGACACTAACAGTAGGACACCAAGATACTAACAGTATAACGCTAACAGTAGGACCCTAACAGTAGGACACTAACAGTAGGACACTAACAGTAGGACACTAACAGTAGGACACTAACAGTAGGACACTAACAGTAGGACCCTACCAGTAGGACACTAACAGTAGTACACTAACAGTAGGACACAAACAGTAGGACACTAAAAGTCGGACACCAACAGTAGGACACCAACAGTAGGACACTAACAGTCGGACACCAACAGTAGGACACCAACAGTAGGACACTAACAGTAGGACACTAACACTAGGACACTAACAGTAGGACTCTAACAGTAGGACACTAGCAGTAGGACGCTAACAGTATGACGCTAACGGTAGGAAGCCAACAGTAGGACACTAACAGTATGACACTAACAGTATGACACCAACAGTAGGACACTAACAGTAGGACGCTAACAGTAGTACACTAACAGAAGGACATTAACAGTAGTACACTAACAGTAGGACACTAACAGTAGGACACTAACAGTAGGAAGCTAACATTAGGACGCTAACAGTAGAACCTAACAGTATGACACTAACAGTTTGACACTAACAGTAGGACACTAACAGTAGAAAGCTAACAGTAGGACGCTAACAGTAGAACCTAACAGTAGGACACTAACAGGTTGACCCTAACAGAAGGACATTAACAGTCGGACACCAACAGTAGGACTCTAACAGTAGGACACTAACAGTAGGACATTAACAGTAGGACACTAACAGTAGGACACCAACAGTAGGACATTAACAGTAGGACACTAACAGTAGGACACTAACAGTAGGACACCAACAGTCGGACACCAACAGTAGGACACTAACAGTATGACACCAACAGTATGACACTAACAGTAGGACCATAACAGTAGGACACTAGCCGTAGGACACCGGCATTAGGACTATAACAGTAGGACACTAGCCGTAGGACACCGGTAGTAGGACACTAACAGTAGAACGTTAACAGTAGGACTCTAACAGTAGAACGTTAACAGTAGGACACCAACAGTAGGACACTAACTGTAGGACACCAACAGTAGGACACCAACAGTAGGACACTAACTGTAGAACACTAACTGTAGGACAATAAAAGTAGGACACTAACTGTAGGACACTAACAGTAGGACACTAACAGTAGGACACTAACAGTAGGACACTAACAGTAGGACACCGGCAGTAGGACACCAATAGTAGGACACCAACAGTAGGACACTAACTGTAGGACACCAACAGTTGGACACTAACTGAAGGACAATAACAGTAGGGCACTAACAGTAGGACACTAACTCTAGGACACTAACAGTAGGACACTAACTGTAGGACACCAACAGTAGGATACTAAAAGTAGGACACCAACAGTAGGATACTAACAGTAGGACACTAACTGTAGGACACTAACAGTAGGACACTAACAGTAGGACTATAACAGTAGGACACTAGCCGTAGGACACCGGCAGTAGGACTATAACAGTAGAACACTAGCCGTAGGACACCGGCAGTAGGACACTAACAGTAGGACACTAACAGTAGGACTATAACAGTAGGACACTAACAGTAGGACACCGGCAGTATGACACTAACTGTAGGACACTAACAGTAGGACACTAACAGTAGGACACTTACAGTAGGACACAAACAGTATAACGCTAACAGTAGGACCCTAACAGTAGGACACTAACAGTAGGACACCAACAGTAGGATACTAACAGTATGACGCGAACAGTAGGACACTAACAGTAGGACACTAACAGTAGGACCCAACAGTAGGACACTAACAGTAGGACACTAACAGTAGGACCCTAACAGTAGGACACTAACAGTAATACACTAACAGTATGACACTAACAGTAGGAAACCAACAGTAGGACACTAACAGTAGGACACTAACAGTATGACACCAACAGTAGGACACTAACAGTATGACACTAACAGTAGGACACTAACTGTAGGACACTAACAGTATGACACCAACAGTAGGACACTAACAGTATGACACTAACAGTAGGACACTAACAGTAGGACCCTAACAGTATGACACTAACAGTAGGGCACTAACAGTAGTACACTAACAGTAGTACACTAACAGTAGGACACTAACAGTATGACACTAACAGTAGGACACTAACTGTAGGACACTAACAGTAGGACACTAACAGTATGACACCAACAGTAGGACACTAACAGTAGGACACCAACAGTAGGACACTAACAGTAGGACACTAACAGTAGGACACTAACAGTAGGACACTAACAGTAGGACACCAACAGTCGGACACCAACAGTAGGACACTAACAGTATGACACCAACAGTAGGACACTAACAGTAGGACACTAACAGTATGACACTAACAGTAGGACCCTAACAGTAGGACACTAACAGTAGGACACCAAGATACTAACAGTATAACGCTAACAGTAGGACCCTAACAGTAGGACACTAACAGTAGGACACTAACAGTAGGACACTAACAGTAGGACACTAACAGTAGGACACTAACAGTAGGACACTAACAGTAGGACCCTACCAGTAGGACACTAACAGTAGTACACTAACAGTAGGACACAAACAGTAGGACACTAAAAGTCGGACACCAACAGTAGGACACCAACAGTAGGACACTAACAGTCGGACACCAACAGTAGGACACCAACAGTAGGACACTAACAGTAGGACACTAACACTAGGACACTAACAGTAGGACTCTAACAGTAGGACACTAGCAGTAGGACGCTAACAGTATGACGCTAACGGTAGGAAGCCAACAGTAGGACACTAACAGTATGACACTAACAGTATGACACCAACAGTAGGACACTAACAGTAGGACGCTAACAGTAGTACACTAACAGAAGGACATTAACAGTAGTACACTAACAGTAGGACACTAACAGTAGGACACTAACAGTAGGAAGCTAACATTAGGACGCTAACAGTAGAACCTAACAGTATGACACTAACAGTTTGACACTAACAGTAGGACACTAACAGTAGAAAGCTAACAGTAGGACGCTAACAGTAGAACCTAACAGTAGGACACTAACAGGTTGACCCTAACAGAAGGACATTAACAGTCGGACACCAACAGTAGGACTCTAACAGTAGGACACTAACAGTAGAACTTTAACAGTAGGACACTAACAATAGGATACTAACAGTTGAACGATAACAGTAGGGCACAAACAGTAGGACACTAACAGTAGGACACTAACAGTAGGATACTAACAGTAGGACACTAACAGTAGGATACTAACAGTAGGATACTAACAGTAGGACACTAACAGTAGGACTCTAACAGTAGGATACTTACAGTAGGACACTAACAGTAGGATACTAACAGTAGGATACTAACAGTAGGACACTAACAGTAGGACTCTAACAGTAGGACACTAACAGTAGAACGTTAACAGTAGGGCACAAACAGAAGGACATTAACAGTAGTACACTAACAGTAGGAAACACTAACAGTAGGACACTAATAGTAGGACTCTAACAGTAGGACACTAACAGTAGAACGTTAACAGTAGGGCACAAACTGTAGGACACTAACAGTAGGACACTAACAGTAGGATACTAACAGTAGGACAGTAATAGTAGGATACTAACAGTAGGACACTAACAGAAGGACACCAACAGTAGGACACTAACAGTAGGACACTAACAGTAGGAAGCTAACAGTAGGACGCTAACAGTAGGACACTAACAGTAGGACACCAACAGTAGGACACTAACAGTAGAACACTAACAGTAGGACACTAACATTCGGACACTAACATTCGGACACTAACAGTAGGACACTAACAGTAGGACACTAACAGTAGGACACTAACATTAGGATACTAAAAGTAGGACACTAACACTAGGACACTAACAGTAGGACACTAACATTAGGACACTCACAGTAGGACACTAACAGTAGGACACCAACAGTAGTACACTAACAGTATGACACTAACAGTAGGACACTAACCATACGACACTAACAGTAGGACACTAACCGTAAAACACTAACAGTAGGACACCAACAGTAGTACTCTAACAGTAGGACACTAACAGTAGAACGTCAACAGTAGGACACCAACAGTAGGACACTAACAGTAGGACAATAACAGTAGGACACTAAAAGTAGAATACTAACACTAGGACACTAACAGTAGGACACCAACAGTAGGACACTAACAGTAGGACACTAACAGTAGGACACTAACAGTAGGACACTAACATTAGGACACCAACAGTAGGACACTAACAGTAGGACACTAACAGTAGGACACTCACCGTAGGACACCAACAGTAGGACACTAACAGTAGGACACTAACAGTAGGACACTAACAGTATGACACTCACAGTAGGACACTAACAGTAGGGGACTAACAGTAGGACACTAACAGTAGGACACTAACAGTAGGATACTAATAGTAGGACACTAACTGTAGGACACTAACAGTAGGACACTAACAGTAGGATACTTACAGTAGGACACTAACAGTAGGATACCAACAGTAGGATACTAACAATAGGACACTAACAGTAGGACTCTAACAGTAGGATACTTACAGTAGGACACTAACAGTAGGATACTAACAGTAGGATAATAACAGTAGGACACTAACAGTAGGACTCTAACAGTAGGACACTAACAGTAGAACGTTAACAGTAGGACACAAACAGAAGGACATTAACAGTAGTACACTAACAGTAGGACACTAACAGTAGGACACTAAAAGTAGGACTCTAACAGTAGGACACTAACAGTAGAACGTTAACAGTAGGGCACAAACAGTAGGACACTAACAGTAGGACACTAACAGTAGGATACTAACAGTAGGACACTAATAGTAGGATACTAACAGTAGGACACTAACAGAAGGACACCAACAGTAGGACACTAACAGTAGGACACTAACAGTAGGACACTAACAGTAGGAAGCTAACAGTAGGACGCTAACAGTAGGACACTAACAGTAGGACACCAACAGTAGGACACTAACAGTAGAACACTAACAGTAGGACACCAACAGTAGGACACTAACATTAGGACACTAACAGTAGGACACTAACAGTAGGACACTAACAGTAGGACACTAACATTAGGATACTAAAAGTATGACACTAACAGTAGGACACTAACAGTAGGACACTAACATTAGGACACTCACAGTAGGACACTAAGAGTAGGACACCAACAGTAGGACACTAACAGTATGACACTAACAGTAGGACACTAACCGTAAGACACTAACAGTAGGACACTAACCGTAAGACACTAACAGTAGGACACTAACAGTAGGACACTAACAGTAGGACACTAACTGTAGGACACTAACAGTAGTACACTATTAACAGTAGGCCACTAACAGTAGTACTCTAACAGTAGGACACTAACAGTAGAACGTCAACAGTAGGACACCAACAGTAGGACACTAACAGTAGGACAATAAAAGTAGGACACTAAAAGTAGGATACTAACAGTAGGACACTAACAGTAGGACACCAACAGTAGGACACTAACAGTAGGACACTAACAGTAGGACATTAACAGTAGGACACTAAGAGTAGGACACTAACAGTAGGACACCAACAGTAGGACACTAACATTAGGACACCAACAGTAGGACACTAACAGTAGGACACTAACAGTAGGACACTCACAGTAGGACATCAACAGTAGGACACTAACAGTAGGACACTAACAGTAGGACACTAACAGTATGACACTCACAGTAGGACACTAACAGTAGGGCACTAACAGTAGGTCACTAACAGTAGGACACTAACAGTAGGACACCAACAGTAGGACACCAAGAGTAGGACATTAACAGTAGGACACTAACAGTAGGACACTAACAGTAGGACACTAACAGTAGGACACCAACAGTAGGACACCAACAGTAGGACACTAACAGTATGACACTAACAGTAGGACACCAACAGTAGGACACCAACAGTAGGACACTAACAGTAGGACACCAACAGTAGGACACTAACAGTAGGACACTAACAGTAGGACACTAACAGTAGGACACTAACAGTATGACACTCACAGTAGGACACTAACAGTAGGACACTAATAGTAGGACACTAACAGTATGACACTCACAGTAGGACACTAACAGTAGGGCACTAACAGTAGGACACTAACAGTAGGACACTAACAGTAGGACACTAACAGTAGGACACCAACAGTAGGACACTAACAGTAGGACACTAACAGTATGACACTAACGGTATGACACTCACAGTAGGACACTAACAGTAGGTCACTAACAGTAGGACACTAACAGTATGACACTCACAGTAGGACACTAACAGTAGGACACTAACAGTAGGGCACTAACATTAGGACACTAACAGTTTGACACTCACAGAAGGACACTAACAGTAGGACACTAACAGTAGGACACTAACAGTAGGACAATAACAGTAGGACACTAACAGTAGGACATTAACAGTAGGACACTAACAGTAGGACACTAACAGTAGGACACCAACAGTAGGACACCAACAGTAGGACACTAACAGTAGGACACTAACAGTAGGACACTAACAGTTTGACACTAACTGTAGGAATCCAACAGTAGAACTCTAACAGTAGGACACTAACAGTAGGACACTAACAATAGGACACAACTAACAGTAGGACACTAACTGTAGGACACTAACAGTATGACACTAACAGTAGGACACCAACAGTAGGATGTATTTACATATTACTTAAATATATTGTTTTATTTTTCTATTTGAAGAAATAAAAACATTAAAAAGTAACTTTTTAAAGCTTTATTTATATTCCTTTTTTGTCAGCGACTGATATGGGATACCAAACGACAGGGATCAAACGGATGCTTAATAGAATTGTGGGATAACGTTTAGAAGAGGTCATATCTTCCATTGTATTACCTAATATAGATGGTATTCCTGATGGTATAATAGATATTCTTTAGTCTCACTTCGCACTAAGCTCATACTTTCGTCACTATTTATATAATTGTTGTTATCCGTAACATATAGTATTGTTCCGTGAGTGAAGGACTGATTCATTATACATCATATCTTATTGTTTCGTGAGTGAAGGACGGATTCATTATACGTCATATCTTATTGTTTCGTGCGTGACGGACGGATTCATTATACGTCATATCCTATTGTTTCATGCATGAAGGACTGATTCATTATACGTCATATCTTATTGTTTCGTGAGTGAAGGACCGATTCATTATACGTCATATCTTATTGTTTCGTGAGTGAAGGACAGATTCATTATACGTCATATCTTATTGTTTCGTGTGTGAAGGACGGATTCATTATACGTCATATCTTATTGTTTCGTGAGTGAAGGACGGATTCATTATACGTCATATCTTATTGTTTCGTGAGTGAAGAACGGATTCATTATACGTCATATCTATTGTTTCGTGAGTGAAGGACGGATTCATTATACGTCATATCTTATTGTTTCGTGAGTGAAGGACGGATTCATTATACGTCATATCTTATTGTTTCGTGAGTGAAGGACTGATTCATTATACGTCATATCTTATTGTTTCGTGAGTGAAGGACTGATTCATTATACGTCATATCTTATTGTTTCGTGCGTGAAGGACGGATTCATTATACGTCATATCTTATTGTTTCGTGAGTGAAGGACGGATTCATTATACGTCATATCTTATTGTTTCGTGAGTGAAGGACGGATTCATTATACGTCATATCTTATTGTTTCGTGAGTGAAGGACGGATTCATTATACGTCATATCTTATTGTTTCGTGAGTGAAGGACGGATTCATTATACGTCATATCTTATTGTTTCGTGAGTGAAGGACGGATTCATTATACGTCATATCTTATTGTTTCGTGAGTGAAGGACGGATTCATTATACGTCATATCTTATTGTTTCGTGAGTGAAGGACGGATTCATTATACGTCATATCTTATTGTTTCGTGCGTGAAGGACGGATTCATTATACGTCATATCTTATTGTTTCGTGAGTGAAGGACGGATTCATTATACGTCATATCTTATTGTTTCGTGAGTGAAGGACGGATTCATTATACGTCATATCTTATTGTTTCGTGAGTGAAGGACGGATTCATTATACATCATATCTTATTGTTTCGTGCGTGAAGGACGGATTCATTATACGTCATATCTTATTGTTTCGTGAGTGAAGGACCGATTCATTATACGTCATATTCAATCTAATTGTTTCGTGAATGAAGGACTGATTCATTATACATCATATCTTATTGTTTCATGCGTGAAGAAATGATTCATTATACGTCATATTCAATCTAATTGTTTCGTGAATGAAGGAATGATTTATTATACGTCATTATTGTTTCATGCGTAAAGGACGGATTCATTATACATCATATCTGATTGTTTCGTGAGTGAAGGACTGATTCATTATACATCATATCTTATTGTTTCGTGAGTGAAGGACTGATTCATTATACGTCATATCTTATTGTTTCGTGAGTGAAGGACTGATTCATTATACGTCATATCTTATTGTATCGTGAGTGAAGGACGGATTCATTATACGTCATATTCAATCTTATTGTTTCGTGAATGAAGGACGGATTCATTATACGTCATATCGTATTGTTTCGTGAGTGAAGGACTGATTCATTATACGTCATATCTTATTGTTTCGTGCGTGACGGACGGATTCATTATACGTCATATCCTATTGTTTCGTGAGTGAAGGACCGATTCATTATACGTCATATCTTATTGTTCCATGAGTGAAGGACGGATTCATTATACGTCATATTCAATCTTATTGTTTCGTGCGTGAAGGACGGATTCATTATACGTCATGTTCAATCTTATTGTTTCGTGAGTGAAGGACCGATTCATTATACGTCATATCTTATTGTTTCCTGAATGAAGGACCGATTCATTATACGTCATATCTTATTGTTTCCTGAGTGAAGGACCGATTCATTATACGTCATATCTTATTGTTTCCTGAGTGAAGGACCGATTCATTATACGTCATATCTTATTGTTTCGTGCGTGAAGGACGGATTCATTATACGTCATATCTTATTGTTTCGTGAGTGAAGGACCGATTCATTATACGTCATATCTTATTGTTTCGTGAGTGAAGGACCGATTCATTATACATCATATCTTATTGTTTCGTGAGTGAAGGACCGATTCATTATACGTCATATCTTATTGTTTCGTGCGTGAAGGAATGATTCATTATACATCATATCTTATTGTTTCGTGAATGAAGGACTGATTCATTATACATCATATCTTATTGTTTCATGCGTGAAGAAATGATTCATTATACGTCATATTCAATCTAATTGTTTCGTGAATGAAGGAATGATTCATTATACGTCATATTCAATCTAATTGTTTCGTGAGTGAAGGACTGATTCATTATACGTCATATCTTATTGTTTCGTGCGTGAAGAAATGATTCATTATACGTCATATTCAATCTAATTGTTTCGTGAGTGAAGGAATGATTCATTATACGTCATATTCAATCTAATTGTTTCGTGCGTGACGGACGGATTCATTATACGTCATATCTTATTGTTTCGTGCGTGACGGACGGATTCATTATACGTCATATTCAATCTTATTTTTTCGTGCGTGAAGGACTGATTCATTGTACGTCATATCTTATTGTTTCGTGCGTGACGGACGGATTCATTATACGTCATATCTTATTGTTTTGTGAGTGAAGGACGGATTCATTATACGTCATATCTTATTGTTACGTGAGTGAAGGACGGATTCATTATACGTCATATCTTATTGTTTCGTGCGTGAAGGACGGATTCATTATACGTCATATCTTATTGTTTCGTGCGTGAAGGACTGATTCATTATACGTCATATCTTATTGTTTCGTGAGTGAAGGACTGATTCATTATACGTCATATCTTATTGTTTCGTGCGTGAAGGACTGATTCATTATACGTCATATCTTATTGTTTCGTGCGTGAAGGACGGATTAATTATACGTCATATTCAATCTTATTGTTTCGTGCGTGAAGGACCGATTCATTATACGTCATATCTTATTGTTTCGTGAGTGAAGGACCGATTCATTATACGTCATATCTTATTGTTTCGTGAGTGAAGGACGGATTCATTATACGTCATATCTTATTGTTTCGTGCGTGAAGGAATGATTCATTATACATCATATCTTATTGTTTCGTGAATGAAGGACTGATTCATTATACATCATATCTTATTGTTTCATGAGTGAAGAAATGATTCATTATACGTCATATCTTATTGTTTCGTGAGTGAAGGACGGATTCATTATACATCATATCTAATTGTTTCGTGAGTGAAGGACGGATTCATTATACGTCATATCTTATTGTTTCGTGAGTGAAGGACCGATTCATTATACGTCATATCTTATTGTTTCGTGAGTGAAGGACGGATTCATTATACGTCATATCTTATTGTTTCGTGAGTGAAGGACGGATTCATTATACATCATATCTTATTGTTTCGTGAGTGAAGGACCGATTCATTATACGTCATATCTAATTGTTTCGTGAATGAAGGACTGATTCATTATACATCATATCTTATTGTTTCATGCGTGAAGAAATGATTCATTATACGTCATATTCAATCTAATTGTTTCGTGAATGAAGGAATGATTTATTATACGTCATTATTGTTTCATGCGTAAAGGACGGATTCATTATACATCATATATTATTGTTCCGTGAGTGAAGGACTGATTCATTATACATCATATCTTATTGTTTCGTGAGTGAAGGACTGATTCATTATACGTCATATCTTATTGTTTCGTGAGTGAAGGACTGATTCATTATACGTCATATCCTATTGTTTCATGAATGAAGGACTGATTCATTATACGTCATATCTTATTGTTTCGTGAATGAAGGACCGATTCATTATACGTCATATCTTATTGTTTCGTGAGTGAAGGACAGATTCATTATACGTCATATCTTATTGTTTCATGCGTGAAGGACGGATTCATTATACGTCATATCCTATTGTTTCAAAACCACAAACCAACACCGTGAGTGAAGGACGGATTCATTATACGTCATATCACAAAACACAAACATCAATCTTATTGTTTCGTGCGTGAAGGACGGATTCATTATACGTCATATCTTATTGTTTCGTGAGTGAAGGACCGATTCATTATACGTCATATCTAATTGTTTCGTGAATGAAGACACAAACCAACAAAACACAAACTCATATCTTATTGTTTCCTGAATGAAGGACCGATTCATTATACGTCATATCTTATTGTTTCGTGCGTGAAGGACGGATTCATTATACGTCATATCTTATTGTTTCGTGAGTGAAGGACCGATTCATTATACGTCATATCTTATTGTTTCGTGAGTGAAGGACGGATTCATTATACGTCATATCTTATTGTTTCGTGCGTGAAGGACGGATTCATTATACGTCATATCTTATTGTTTCGTGAGTGAAGGACGGATTCATTATACGTCATATCTTATTGTTTCGTGAGTGAAGGACGGATTCATTATACGTCATATCTTATTGTTTCGTGAGTGAAGGACGGATTCATTATACATCATATCTTATTGTTTCGTGCGTGAAGGACGGATTCATTATACGTCATATCTTATTGTTTCGTGAGTGAAGGACCGATTCATTATACGTCATATTCAATCTAATTGTTTCGTGAATGAAGGACTGATTCATTATACATCATATCTTATTGTTTCATGCGTGAAGAAATGATTCATTATACGTCATATTCAATCTAATTGTTTCGTGAATGAAGGAATGATTTATTATACGTCATTATTGTTTCATGCGTAAAGGACGGATTCATTATACATCATATCTGATTGTTTCGTGAGTGAAGGACTGATTCATTATACATCATATCTTATTGTTTCGTGAGTGAAGGACTGATTCATTATACGTCATATCTTATTGTTTCGTGAGTGAAGGACTGATTCATTATACGTCATATCTTATTGTATCGTGAGTGAAGGACGGATTCATTATACGTCATATTCAATCTTATTGTTTCGTGAATGAAGGACGGATTCATTATACGTCATATCGTATTGTTTCGTGAGTGAAGGACTGATTCATTATACGTCATATCTTATTGTTTCGTGCGTGACGGACGGATTCATTATACGTCATATCCTATTGTTTCGTGAGTGAAGGACCGATTCATTATACGTCATATCTTATTGTTCCATGAGTGAAGGACGGATTCATTATACGTCATATTCAATCTTATTGTTTCGTGCGTGAAGGACGGATTCATTATACGTCATGTTCAATCTTATTGTTTCGTGAGTGAAGGACCGATTCATTATACGTCATATCTTATTGTTTCCTGAATGAAGGACCGATTCATTATACGTCATATCTTATTGTTTCCTGAGTGAAGGACCGATTCATTATACGTCATATCTTATTGTTTCCTGAGTGAAGGACCGATTCATTATACGTCATATCTTATTGTTTCGTGCGTGAAGGACGGATTCATTATACGTCATATCTTATTGTTTCGTGAGTGAAGGACCGATTCATTATACGTCATATCTTATTGTTTCGTGAGTGAAGGACCGATTCATTATACATCATATCTTATTGTTTCGTGAGTGAAGGACCGATTCATTATACGTCATATCTTATTGTTTCGTGCGTGAAGGAATGATTCATTATACATCATATCTTATTGTTTCGTGAATGAAGGACTGATTCATTATACATCATATCTTATTGTTTCATGCGTGAAGAAATGATTCATTATACGTCATATTCAATCTAATTGTTTCGTGAATGAAGGAATGATTCATTATACGTCATATTCAATCTAATTGTTTCGTGAGTGAAGGACTGATTCATTATACGTCATATCTTATTGTTTCGTGCGTGAAGAAATGATTCATTATACGTCATATTCAATCTAATTGTTTCGTGAGTGAAGGAATGATTCATTATACGTCATATTCAATCTAATTGTTTCGTGCGTGACGGACGGATTCATTATACGTCATATCTTATTGTTTCGTGCGTGACGGACGGATTCATTATACGTCATATTCAATCTTATTTTTTCGTGCGTGAAGGACTGATTCATTGTACGTCATATCTTATTGTTTCGTGCGTGACGGACGGATTCATTATACGTCATATCTTATTGTTTTGTGAGTGAAGGACGGATTCATTATACGTCATATCTTATTGTTACGTGAGTGAAGGACGGATTCATTATACGTCATATCTTATTGTTTCGTGCGTGAAGGACGGATTCATTATACGTCATATCTTATTGTTTCGTGCGTGAAGGACTGATTCATTATACGTCATATCTTATTGTTTCGTGAGTGAAGGACTGATTCATTATACGTCATATCTTATTGTTTCGTGCGTGAAGGACTGATTCATTATACGTCATATCTTATTGTTTCGTGCGTGAAGGACGGATTAATTATACGTCATATTCAATCTTATTGTTTCGTGCGTGAAGGACCGATTCATTATACGTCATATCTTATTGTTTCATGAGTGAAGGACCGATTCATTATACGTCATATCTTATTGTTTCGTGAGTGAAGGACCGATTCATTATACGTCATATCTTATTGTTTCGTGCGTGAAGGAATGATTCATTATACATCATATCTTATTGTTTCGTGAATGAAGGACTGATTCATTATACATCATATCTTATTGTTTCATGCGTGAAGAAATGATTCATTATACGTCATATTCAATCTAATTGTTTCGTGAATGAAGGAATGATTCATTATACGTCATATTCAATCTAATTGTTTCGTGAGTGAAGGACCGATTCATTATACGTCATATTCAATCTTATTGTTTCGTGAGTGAAGGACCGATTCATTATACGTCATATCTTATTGTTTCGTGAGTGAAGGACAGATTCATTATACGTCATATCTTATTGTTTCGTGTGTGAAGGACGGATTCATTATACGTCATATCTTATTGTTTCGTGAGTGAAGGACGGATTCATTATACGTCATATCTTATTGTTTCGTGCGTGAAGGACGGATTCATTATACGTCATATCTTATTGTTTCGTGAGTGAAGGACTGATTCATTATACGTCATATCTTATTGTTTCGTGAGTGAAGGACTGATTCATTATACGTCATATCTTATTGTTTCGTGCAAACACAAACCAACACAGTGAAGGACGGATTCATTATACGTCATATCTTATTGTTTCGTGAGTGAAGGACGGATTCATTATACGTCATATCTTATTGTTTCGTGAGTGAAGGACGGATTCATTATACGTCATATCTTATTGTTTCGTGAGTGAAGGATGGATTCATTATACGTCATATCTTATTGTTTCGTGAGTGAAGGACCGATTCATTATACGTCATATCTTATTGTTTCGTGAGTGAAGGACGGATTCATTATACGTCATATCTTATTGTTTCGTGCGTGAAGGACGGATTCATTATACGTCATATCTTATTGTTTCGTGAGTGAAGGACGGATTCATTATACGTCATATCTTATTGTTTTGTGAGTGAAGGACGGATTCATTATACGTCATATCTTATTGTTTCGTGAGTGAAGGACGGATTCATTATACATCATATCTTATTGTTTCGTGCGTGAAGGACGGATTCATTATACGTCATATCTTATTGTTTCGTGAGTGAAGGACCGATTCATTATACGTCATATTCAATCTAATTGTTTCGTGAATGAAGGAATGATTTATTATACGTCATTATTGTTTCATGCGTAAAGGACGGATTCATTATACATCATATCTGATTGTTTCGTGAGTGAAGGACTGATTCATTATACATCATATCTTATTGTTTCATGAGTGAAGGACTGATTCATTATACGTCATATCTTATTGTTTCGTGAGTGAAGGACTGATTCATTATACGTCATATCTTATTGTTTCGTGAGTGAAGGACGGATTCATTATACGTCATATTCAATCTTATTGTTTCGTGAATGAAGGACGGATTCATTATACGTCATATCGTATTGTTTCGTGAGTGAAGGACTGATTCATTATACGTCATATCTTATTGTTTCATGCGTGACGGACGGATTCATTATACGTCATATCCTATTGTTTCGTGAGTGAAGGACCGATTCATTATACGTCATATCTTATTGTTCCGTGAGTGAAGGACGGATTCATTATACGTCATATTCAATCTTATTGTTTCGTGCGTGAAGGACGGATTCATTATACGTCATGTTCAATCTTATTGTTTCGTGAGTGAAGGACCGATTCATTATACGTCATATCTTATTGTTTCCTGAATGAAGGACCGATTCATTATACGTCATATCTTATTGTTTCCTGAGTGAAGGACCGATTCATTATACGTCATATCTTATTGTTTCGTGCGTGAAGGACGGATTCATTATACGTCATATCTTATTGTTTCGTGAGTGAAGGACCGATTCATTATACGTCATATCTTATTGTTTCGTGAGTGAAGGACCGATTCATTATACATCATATCTTATTGTTTCGTGAGTGAAGGACCGATTCATTATACGTCATATCTTATTGTTTCGTGCGTGAAGGAATGATTCATTATACATCATATCTTATTGTTTCGTGAATGAAGGACTGATTCATTATACATCATATCTTATTGTTTCATGCGTGAAGAAATGATTCATTATACGTCATATTCAATCTAATTGTTTCGTGAATGAAGGAATGATTCATTATACGTCATATTCAATCTAATTGTTTCGTGAGTGAAGGACTGATTCATTATACGTCATATCTTATTGTTTCGTGCGTGAAGAAATGATTCATTATACGTCATATTCAATCTAATTGTTTCGTGAGTGAAGGAATGATTCATTATACGTCATATTCAATCTAATTGTTTCGTGCGTGACGGACGGATTCATTATACGTCATATCTTATTGTTTCGTGCGTGACGGACGGATTCATTATACGTCATATTCAATCTTATTTTTTCGTGCGTGAAGGACTGATTCATTGTACGTCATATCTTATTGTTTCGTGCGTGATGGACGGATTCATTATACGTCATATCTTATTGTTTTGTGAGTGAAGGACGGATTCATTATACGTCATATCTTATTGTTACGTGAGTGAAGGACGGATTCATTATACGTCATATCTTATTGTTTCGTGCGTGAAGGACGGATTCATTATACGTCATATCTTATTGTTTCGTGCGTGAAGGACTGATTCATTATACGTCATATCTTATTGTTTCGTGAGTGAAGGACTGATTCATTATACGTCATATCTTATTGTTTCGTGCGTGAAGGACTGATTCATTATACGTCATATCTTATTGTTTCGTGCGTGAAGGACGGATTAATTATACGTCATATTCAATCTTATTGTTTCGTGCGTGAAGGACCGATTCATTATACGTCATATCTTATTGTTTCATGAGTGAAGGACCGATTCATTATACGTCATATCTTATTGTTTCGTGAGTGAAGGACCGATTCATTATACGTCATATCTTATTGTTTCGTGCGTGAAGGAATGATTCATTATACATCATATCTTATTGTTTCGTGAATGAAGGACTGATTCATTATACATCATATCTTATTGTTTCATGCGTGAAGAAATGATTCATTATACGTCATATTCAATCTAATTGTTTCGTGAATGAAGGAATGATTCATTATACGTCATATTCAATCTAATTGTTTCGTGAGTGAAGGACCGATTCATTATACGTCATATTCAATCTAATTGTTTCGTGAGTGAAGGACTGATTCATTATACGTCATATCTTATTGTTTCGTGAGTGAAGGACGGATTCATTATACGTCATATCTTATTGTTTCGTGAGTGAAGGACGGATTCATTATACATCATATCTTATTGTTTTGTGCGTGAAGGACGGATTCATTATACGTCATATCTTATTGTTTCGCGCGTGAAGGACGGATTCATTATACGTCATATCTTATTGTTTCGTGCGTGAAGGACTGATTAATTATACGTCATATTCAATCTTATTGTTTCGTGCGTGAAGGACCGATTCATTATACGTCATATCTTATTGTTTCATGAGTGAAGGACCGATTCATTATACGTCATATCTTATTGTTTCGTGAGTGAAGGACCGATTCATTATACGTCATATCTTATTGTTTCGTGCGTGAAGGAATGATTCATTATACATCATATCTTATTGTTTCGTGAATGAAGGACTGATTCATTATACATCATATCTTATTGTTTCATGCGTGAAGAAATGATTCATTATACGTCATATTCAATCTAATTGTTTCGTGAATGAAGGAATGATTCATTATACGTCATATTCAATCTAATTGTTTCGTGAGTGAAGGACCGATTCATTATACGTCATATTCAATCTTATTGTTTCGTGAGTGAAGGACCGATTCATTATACGTCATATCTTATTGTTTCGTGAGTGAAGGACAGATTCATTATACGTCATATCTTATTGTTTCGTGTGTGAAGGACGGATTCATTATACGTCATATCTTATTGTTTCGTGAGTGAAGGACGGATTCATTATACGTCATATCTTATTGTTTCGTGAGTGAAGGACGGATTCATTATACGTCATATCTTATTGTTTCGTGCGTGAAGGACGGATTCATTATACGTCATATCTTATTGTTTCGTGAGTGAAGGACTGATTCATTATACGTCATATCTTATTGTTTCGTGAGTGAAGGACTGATTCATTATACGTCATATCTTATTGTTTCGTGCGTGAAGGACGGATTCATTATACGTCATATCTTATTGTTTCGTGAGTGAAGGACGGATTCATTATACGTCATATCTTATTGTTTCGTGAGTGAAGGACGGATTCATTATACGTCATATCTTATTGTTTCCTGAGTGAAGGACCGATTCATTATACGTCATATCTTATTGTTTCCTGAGTGAAGGACCGATTCATTATACGTCATATCTTATTGTTTCGTGAGTGAAGGACGGATTCATTATACGTCATATCTTATTGTTTCGTGAGTGAAGGACCGATTCATTATACGTCATATCTTATTGTTTCGTGAGTGAAGGACCGATTCATTATACATCATATTATTGTTTCGTGAGTGAAGGACCGATTCATTATACGTCATATCTTATTGTTTCGTGAGTGAAGGAATGATTCATTATACATCATATCTTATTGTTTCGTGAATGAAGGACTGATTCATTATACATCATATCTTATTGTTTCATGAGTGAAGAAACGATTCATTATACGTCATATTCAATCTAATTGTTTCGTGAATGAAGGAATGATTCATTATACGTCATATCACAAAACACAAACATCAATCTAATTGTTTCGTGAGTGAAGGACTGATTCATTATACATCATATCTTATTGTTTCATGAGTGAAGAAATGATTCATTATACGTCATATCTAATTGTTTCGTGAGTGAAGGACTGATTCATTATACGTCATATCTTATTGTTTCGTGAGTGAAGGACGGATTCATTATACGTCATATTCAATCTTATTTTTTCGTGAATGAAGGACTGATTCATTATACGTCATATCTTATTGTTTCGTGAGTGAAGGACTGATTCATTATACGTCATATCTTATTGTTTCATGAGTGAAGGACGGATTCATTATACGTCATATCCTATTGTTACGTGAGTGAAGGACCGATTCATTATACGTCATATCTTATTGTTCCGTGAGTGAAGGACGGATTCATTATACGTCATACAATCTTATTGTTTCGTGCGTGAAGGACTGATTCATTATACGTCATCAATCTTATTGTTTCGTGAGTGAAGGACCGATTCATTATACGTCATATCTTTGTTTCCTGAATGAAGGACCGATTCATTATACGTCATATCTTATGTTTCCTGAGTGAAGGACCGATAATTATACGTCATATCTTATTGTTTCGTGCGTGAAGGACCGATTCATTATACGTCATATCTTATTGTTTCATGAGTGAAGGACCGATTCATTATACGTCATATCTTATTGTTTCGTGAGTGAAGGACCGATTCATTATACATCATATCTTATTGTTTCGTGAGTGAAGGAACGATTCATTATACATCATATCTTATTGTTTCGTGAATGAAGGAATGATTCATTATACATCATATCTTATTGTTTCATGAATGAAGAAATGATTCATTATACATCATATCTAATTGTTTCATGAATGAAGAAATGATTCATTATACGTCATATTCAATCTAATTGTTTGTGAATGAAGGAACGATTCATTATACGTCATATTCAATCTAATTGTTTCGTGAGTGAAGGACTGATTCATTATACGTCATATCTTATTGTTTCGTGAGTGAAGAAATGATTCATTATACGTCATACAATCTAATTGTTTCGTGAGTGAAGGAATGATTCATTATACATCATACAATCTAATTGTTTCGTGCGTGAAGGACGGATTCATTATACGTCATATCTTATTGTTTCGTGCGTGAAGGACGGATTCATTATACGTCATACAATCTTATTTTTTCGTGCGTGAAGGACTGATTCATTATACGTCATATCTTATT
>JABXNX010003921.1:0-20107 GCA_014843695.1 Archivesica marissinica
ATTTCAATGAGCGACATCTCTAATTTTCTATTACCTCCCTTGGCAGATAAAGTTTGATTTATTCCAAAATGTGAATAGGTCCTTTTATTTAGAATCTTTTGTTTTTACTGTCGTTCCCTAACCAGATGTTGTGGTATGATAAATGTGAGTGTATTAAAGTCGTGTTAATTAACTGAAAACATTCTTTTAGAAATAAGTATCCATTGCATATACTGTATGAGATCTATCGAGATATAGTAATTTAATATCATAAGAAGTGATAGTGGAATAAGTGTGCTAGCATGTTGTGCAAAGGAAATAACGATAAAAACAGAGGAAAACACTTAATAGGACCTATCTACTTTTAGAGAGTATTCAGGGGCAGTAACTGATGATGTCTCTCATTCACAAACATGCTTTCCGGATCAGTACATTTCTATTTAACTAGACGCACGCTTGCTGTGACAGCAAGTCATATAAAGTAAAGTAAAGTAAAGTGTTTATTTATTATAGTGTCACCCCTATTTAAAGGGCCAGCCATTTCTGTCTTATGAGACACCTCTTTTTACGAACATCAATACTTCCCGAATCCTATGCTTGTATGCCAGACGCCAGGCTGGTAGGCAATCATATATGTCGTGGAATTTCATTGTGTTGTAATAACACAATTCTAATGAAATTCCATGAAATATTTCCAGAATTTTCAGTTACAAATAAGAAAAACAGAATAATGAATTGTCTTCTGCTACAATTTGAACTATTTATAGCCTTTATTTTACCCAGCATGCAAAGAGTTAAGCAGCCATGCAGTCAAGGGAAGCACAGAAAGTATCTGCTTAGCACAGGTGGTTGCTTATGATGGAGGTTAAATATTTCTGTTATTCGGTTTATTCTAGAGTGGAAAAAAGTGGGTAAAAAGGGCAGGATGGGTAAAAAGGGCAGGATGGGTAAAAAAGGGCAGGGTGGGTAAAAAAGGGCAGGGTGGGTAAAAAGGGCAGGATGGGTAAAAAAAGGGCAGGGTGGGTAAA
Source organism: Archivesica marissinica (assembly GCA_014843695.1). Lineage (NCBI taxonomy): Eukaryota > Metazoa > Mollusca > Bivalvia > Venerida > Vesicomyidae > Archivesica > Archivesica marissinica. The sequence continues at coordinate 1,008 of JABXNX010003921.1, forward strand.
AATAAGGCAGGGTGGGTAAAAAAAAGAGGAAGAGTGCAATTTGAGGCACAATGAGGTGCATGACGGGGTATTTGGGATTAGCACCTAGAAAATGTTGCTAACTTACGGTGATTGATCAAAGAGGCTGTAAGGCAATACATATTATCATGGTGAAATGGAGGACAAGTTCTAAGTTTTATAGGTCTGCCCGCCCTGAAGGCATTCACCTGTTGAGGCATGTATATATATAATAATGTAAAAGAAATTAAAAACAATTTTATTTTTAAAAGGCAAATGGGCAGGGCAAAAGTGCGGGGCTAAAAGGGCAGGGCGGAGTGCCATTCTGCTCTAGAAAAAACCCTACCTGTTAGAATGTTCAAATATTTGTGTTAGGACGTTCAGCTAGCGTGCAAAGAGTTAATTAAAGCACCAAAAGTACTGATCCAGAAAGGCAGGAAATATTTCATAGAATTTCATTAGAATTTATACGGAAATTGCACAACATATTTGACTGTTATTTTCACCGGTGGAATGCAAAAAGAGTTAAGTCTTGTTTGACAGTATTTATTATTCATAGTGAGGTAACTACAGCGTGTTGTTTTGAAGAAATACTGGCACGATAATATGATATACAGTTAAACCTGTGTTAGTGGTCACCTCTATTAAGCAGCCAACCTGTATTAAGCAGCCAGTTTCCAGATTCCCAATATGTTGTTTTTATTATACATTTGACCTCTATTAAGCAGCCAACCTGTATTAAGCAGCCAGTTTCCAGATTCCCAATATGTTGTTTTTTTTTTGTTTTGGTGTTGGTTTGTTTTGTTGTTTTATTATACATTTGACCTCTATTAAGCAGCCACCTGTGCTAAGCAGCCACTTTCTGTGATTCCCAATATGTTGTTTTATTATACATTTGACCTCTATTAAGCAGCCAACCTGTATTAAGCAGCCAGTTTCCAGATTCCCAATATGTTGTTTTATTATACATTTGACCTATATTAAGCAGCCACCTGTGCTAAGCAGCCACTTTCTGTGATTCCCTTGGCTGGCTGCTTAAAACAGGGTTGATTGTATATGCTTCAACACATTCAATGGAAACTCAAATGATTGATGCATGATTGATTTATTGGCAAATCATGATTGATTTATTGGCAACTCATGATTGATTTAGTGGCAAATCATGATTGATTTATTGGCAAATCATGATTGATTTATTGGCAAATCACTATTGATTTATTGGATTGATTTAGTGGCAAATCATGATTGATTTATTGGCAAATCATGATTGATTTATTGGCAAATCACTATTGATTTATTGGCAAATCACTATTGATTTATTGGCAAATCATTATTGATTTATTGGCAAATCACTATTGATTTATTGGCAAATCATGATTGATTTATTGGCAAATCAGTACAGCTATGATAATTCTTTAGTGTCTTCATGATATTTTGTGCGTTTCATTACAATTTTACTACATACAGAACTATGTTATCTACATATATTTTTAACTAACTTGTATACAATATACTTAACCCGGCGCGATATAGCCTGAACTGTGCTGATGCGCCGTTAAACCAAACACTCACAATCACATTTGTGTTTCAAAATGATATAGGGCTGCCTGCCTGAAGACACTGTAAATAAGAGACTGAAGATCACACCCATTGAGGCTTGAATTCGACATATATCCCTCAAGTCTTAAGATTTTTTAAAATTCGGTATTACCGTAATCGTCCATATATAAGACGCAAGTTTTTTCATCCAAAATAGTATCCAAAAGTCTGCTGCGTCTTATACTCCAGTTTAGAACTAAATTCAAAACATAAATACTCAAAAATAATGTCCCTCTCAATTACCGTAATCGTCTATGTATAAGACGCACCTTTTCCCCTCAAATAGTATCCAAAAGTCTGCTGCGTCTTATACTCCAGTTTAATTCCATGTTTCAAAGACTCAAAAATGGCAAATGGCGTATTACAACAAAGGGAAATAAATGTTTCATACTATTTTTCTCTAAGTCCCATACATGTCGTACGTAAAAATTGTTATTTAATTTACGATAAATAATATGATGGTTCACAATCATAACGTTACCAAGCTTTGCAAACAACCAATTACAGACTGTTGTTTGGCGTATGTGCCGATAATTATCATTGTTAATAAGTTGAGATTGACTAGGTGTTGACATGTTGAAATTAATTTACTTTCAATACTAGAACTTTTCGAGATTTACTCACTCGCTGACACGTGTCAAACACACTATTATGCTGATTGTGTAAATGAAATCATGAGCAGATGATCGATCGTACACACAGACGGATCTGTAGTCCAGTGGTTAACATTGCAGGTTCGATCCCCCGTCTGACCCTAATATAATTAACAGTCTTTCAGATGGGCCTTTAAACCGAGGTCTCGTAGTGGTGCTTTGCACCGTGCATGTAAAAGAACAAGAGGAGACTCTGGAATGGGTCTCTGTCTGTATCATTGCACTATCCTCCAAAAATCTAAAATGATTAATCCCTTCAGGAGGCGTCGCTCATATAGGCAACCGGTAGCGGCGATAAATAAACGTAAAACACAGATGATCGTACACAGTACATGAGAAATGTTAGCTGAAGCACATTGGTACACAGAGCAGTGCTCAGAGAGAATATTGCATATTAACGATTTAGTGGTCATACACCAGAGTCATTATCACGACTCGTAATGCTTACGAATCACATTCAATGTTTATATATTATTTGTTTTCGCCACATTTGGTCCTTTTTTATATTCTAAGATCATGTGTGTATTATACAGCAAGTAAGCTTTTTTCCCTGGAATTTCTCTGTTTTTTTTAACTGTGTCTTATACTCCCGTGCGATCTATATATAGACGATTACGGTAATCTAATCACTACTATTGTGCACATGTTACATGAACAGTCCAGCATCTACTGTTACAGTGGAAAATTACCAGTTGTGTGTAAACCAACCAAATTTGTACATCACAAGCTTTAGCGGAAAGAAATTGAAAATGAAAACAAAAATCTGTGAATCGTGATACTGTGAGTCATACATTATGATTTACATCAAACCAGTAGATGTAACTGAGTCATTTCATACATCATACAGTTAAACAAGTGTTAAAAACCACTTCCGAAGAAAGAACGACCACCATTTGTTGATTTCTCATCAAGCCAATATCAATGAATTTTCGACACGACCACTTTTTGTCATTCATGTGCATGATCATTATAGACTGGTCTGACTGTATTCAATTCAATCGTCGGTCAATCATGGATGTTGTGGATAGCACAGTGGTAGCGTGTTCGTTTCAGGTGTGAAAGGCCCAGAGCTTGCGTCTAGCTGTAGCCATTACGATTGTGCCCTTAGGCAATTAAATTCCACATTGCTCTTCTCTCTCCCTCGGAACGACACAAGTCTAATGAAATTCCACGACATATTTCCAGAGTTTTCGGTTACAAATAAGAAAAACACACTAATTAATGACTTGTCGTCTGCTACAATTATTTGAACTATTTATAGCATTTATTTTACCCACCATGCAAAGAGTTCATACATTACTATTAGGATGAGACGGGGGATTAAACATGTGATCCCTTTAGTCGCAGTCCAACATGTTAACCACTGGACCACTGATCCGGCCCGAAATAATTTTCTAAAATCCACGTTGTCTTTCCCATGTCAATCAAGGAGTTGTTTATGCCCTTTGGAATGATTTTTTGTAGCTTGAAGCATATCTAGGTCCGCACCTTTGTGTGGCGTCCAATGGTAGAGCGTCGGATTTGGAATCGAACGGTCCGGGTTCGATCCGCAGTCAGACCACGTATGTAGTGTCATTGAGCAAGCAAGGCACCTCACACATATTGTTTAGTACTGGTTAACTAACCGCTATGGTCGGCTAAGCATGCCCAGGAAAACATGTCTAGGTCCCCCGGAAGGGGTTTGATATTAATGGAACATACATACATACCTTTATAAACCACTCAACATGCTGAAGGGTATATAGTGAAATGCATTTACAGAAATATGGTTTTGTACAAACCAGATACACCAAATCGTGTTTGATTCAATGATACATGTGATTGCATCAGCTACAACCTGTCTACATTTACTATAATATCCCCAGAAAATACTTTCTGTCCATCCGTCTGTCTGGGCAAACTTTATTTGGGGATTATGGGCTAACTTTCTGTTGAAAAGCTCCCGAGTCATTAGGGTTAGGAGCTTTTTAGCAGACCGTAACTCTTTGAACGCAGTGAAATCAACAGTCAGATATGTCGTGGAATTAATTTAGAATTGTGTCGTAACTACACAATTCTAAGGAAACTCCATGACATAGTTCCAGTTTTCAGATACAAACTTGCAAAAACACATTTAATGAATTGACGTCTGCTATAATTATTTGAACTATTTATAGCCTTTATTTTACCCAGCATGCAAAGAGTTAAACCCTGTCTGGATCAATTTGTTAGATCATAAACCTCAATGTCTGTATGTCCATCCATCAGTACACACAAATGTATACTTACCTGGCAATAGATCTATCGTCTAGTGGGCTAGGGTTATGCCACTCGAGAATTGAATGGTCTAGTCAGTATGCATTTGTAGGTACGTCTGTCTGTCGCAAAGTTTGTGCGGACACTATCTTCACGATACATCACAGGACTGAACGGTACTAACTAGCACAACCCTAAACCTAACCTATCACAACCCTAAGCCTAACCTAACACAACCCTAAACCTAACACCTAAACCTAACACAACCCTAAACCTAACATAACACAACCCTAAACCTAACATAACACAACCCTAAACCTAACATAACACAACCCTAAACCTAACATAACACAACCCTAAACCTAACATAGCACAACCCTAAACCTAACCTAACACAACCCTAAGCCTAACATAACACAACCCTAAACCTAACATAACACAACCCTAAACCTAACATAACACAACCCTAAACCTAACATAGCACAACCCTAAACCTAATCTAACAGAACCCTAAACCTAACATAACACAACCCTAAACCTAACATAGCACAATGCTAAACCTAACATAGCACAACCCTAAACCTAACATAGCACAACCCTAAACCTAACATAGCACAGCCCTAAACCTAACCTAACACAACCCTAAACCTAACCTAACACAACCCTAAGCCTAACCTAACACAACTCTAAACCTAACAGCACAACCCTAAACCTAACACAACCCTAAACCTAACCTAACACAACCCTAAACCTAACCTAACACAACCCTAAACCTAACATAGCACAACCCTAAACCTAACATAGCACAACCATTATGATTAGCCCCTGTCATTTTCCGGCAGAAGAGATTATGAATGGAGGGGGCTGTCCAATAGTGTCTCTCATATAGACAGTACTAGTGCTGTGTATTGATTGGTTCTGGTGTCCACTTATTGATTAGGTGTGTATTAAGCTTGGCATGGACTTGTGGTATGCAGTCATCCCATTCTATCCTAGTTGATGTGCAAGATAAATGGGCTAGTGTATACTGTATTGCTCCCAATAACACCACGTCCCTAATAAACACCCCCCTATTTCAAATAATCACATCACATAAAATGAAAAGTTTTACCAATCCTTAACCTCGTAATATAGCATTGCTAGCCAATAATTAATCCATTGCTATATAATCCAGATTGAATGTTTACACTTTAGGCACAGTATCTGAGATCACAGTAGGTGCTAACTAACACAAGACAGTCTGACACCTGTAAATTTAAACTTGATTTATTTTACAACGATTGCGAAGCAAGTTTTAACAACTTATATTAATCACTCTCGTTGGCGCTGATGGAAGCGTATGTGTGGTTATTCGTGTGGGAGGAAACAGGAGTACCCTGAGAAAACCCACCTGTCCGATCTGGCGACCACCATACCATCTCACATACTTCCCGGTCCGAGGATCGAACCCAGGTTGCATTGGTGAGAAGCGAGCGTGCTAACCACTGCGCTAATCGGACACCTGTAGTAAACACAAAAAACCACGCCATCAATTTCTGATTTATAGGCATTAAATGAAAATGTTACGCAGCCTCTCCTCCCCATGGAGGCATTTATTAGGAGTAATATGGTAATTGTATTGATGTGGAGAATCCAGCAGACCTGTTGGAAGCACCATTGTTTGATCTGATGTTCCAGTGTCTATACATGTATATGGAGGGAATGGGTTGTAAGTGATTGGGTGTTGAGCTGTATAAATGAAGGAACATGATCCATTGGCTATATAATGGATTCCAGGACATTGATTGGCTATTATATAATGGATTCCAGGACATTGATTGGCTATTATATAATGGATTCCAGGACATTGATTGGCTATTATATAATGGATTCCAAGACATTGATTGGCTATTATATAATGGATTCCAGGACATTGATTGGCTATTATATAATGGATTCTGGGGGACATTGATTGGCTATTATATAATGGATTCCTGGACATTGATTGGCTATTATATAATGGATTCCATGACATTGATTGGCTATTATATAATGGATTCCAGGACATTGATTGGCTATTATATAATGGATTCCAGGACATTGATTGGCTATTATATAATGGATTCCAGGACATCGATTGGCTATTATATAATGGATTCCAGGACATTGATTGGTTATTATATGATTCCAGGACATTGATTGGCTATTATATAATGGATTCCAGGACATTGATTGGCTATTATATAATGGATTCCAGGACATTGATTGGCTATTATATAATGGATTCCAGGACATCGATTGGCTATTATATAATGGATTCCAGGACATTGATTGGTTATTATATGATTCCAGGACATTGATTGGCTATTATATAATGGATTCCAGGACATTGATTGGCTATTATATAATGGATTCCAGGACATTGATTGGCTATTATATAATGGATTCCAGGACATTGATTGGTTATTATATGATTCCAGGACATTGATTGGCTATTATATAATGGATTCCGGGGGACATTGATTGACTATTATATAATGGATTCCAGGACATTGATTGGCTATTATATAATGGATTCCAGGATATTGATTGGCTATTATATAATGGATTCCAGGACATTGATTGGCTATTATATAATGGATTCCAGGACATTGATTGGCTATTATATAATGGATTCCAGGACATTGATTGGCTATTATATAATGGATTCCAGGACATTGATGGCTATTATATAATGGATTCCAGGACATTGATTGGTTATTATATGATTCCAGGACATTGATTGGCTATTATATAATGGATTCCAGGACATTGATTGGCTATTATATAATGGATTCCAGGACATTGATTGGCTATTATATAATGGATTCCGGAACAGTTGAGTAGATAGTACAACACAAAAGTACACAATTGAACATGCATTTCTCCAAATGTCCATATTGTCAACAATGAGATACATTGCTGGTTTCTCAATTACCTCCCTTGTTAGATAGTCTGATTTATCCCTAGTTTGACCTTCTAGTTGGAATCCTTTGTTGTTACTGTTGTTCCCTAACCAGATGTTGTGGCATAAATAATGTGATCTTATCAAGATCAGTTATTTAAATTTTTACAGTGAAATATCCATTGTAGATATTGTAGGACATCTGTTGGGATTTAGTAATATCAAAAATAATAGGATGAGACTTAACAAAATTGATAGCATATTGTGCAAAGGAAACAACGATAAAAACAGAGGAAACCCAATGACGAAGACCTATCCACCAGAGTATTCAGGGGCAGTAACTGTCAAATGTCTCTCATTGATATCTTTGATCTCTTCTTTATTGTCATTTTTAAAAATAATTAATGATATTTTACTTAACAAAACTAGCACAAGATGGCTTCAATGATAATGGCAGATGTGGTAGTCTGATATTTTAGTTTGAATTCAATCTCTGATTAAAATAATACTTTTGTTCTAATTAAGTCAGACGTTAAATAACTAGGTCACTAGGTCAAATTAATATAAACCTATTAAAAGACATCTGCTCTGAAACCAGGATTTGATCAGGCAATTAGTTTCAGAGCAGTGTGTGTGTTTTACGTTTATTTATCGTCGCTACCGGTTGCCCATATTAGGGACGGCTCCTGAAGAGATTAGTCATTTTAGATTTTGGAGGATAGTGCAATGATACAGACAGAGACTCATTCCAGAGTCTCCTCTGGTTCTTTTACGTGCACGGTGTAAAGCACCGACACGAGACCTCGGTTTAACGTCCCATCTGAAAGACTGTTAATTTTATTAGGACCCTGCGATCCCTGGATTACCAGTCCAGCGTGTTACCACTGGACTACAGATCCGGCTGTTTGTTTTTTTTCAGAGCAGATGTCTATAATGGGTTTATGTAGTTTGATCTAGTGACCTAGTTATAGACATCTGCTCTGAAACCAGGATTTGATTGGGCAATTAGTTTCAGAGCAGGTGTCTTTGTAATTGGTTAATGTAGTTTAACCTATTGACCTAGTTATTTGATGTCTGACCTAATCTTGACCAGAATTTGCTCCAGCAATGATGTGTACCAATAATCTCCATTATTCTTGTTCAAACTTGGCCAAACCATCAAACAGTTAAGATAAAAATGTAAATAGTAAAACCATGGAAAATACAGTTAAACCTGTCGTAAGCAGCCAGTTTCTGTGATTCCTTTGATTGGCTGCAGGTTGGCTGCTTACTAGAGATGACCACTAACACAGGTTTGACTGTAATAGCCAGAATTTGACGAAACACGATTTAAGACATGTTCAAAATTCGAGTGACACAAATTCCCAGCCCTGCGACTCGTGCGAGTAACCGCTGTGTTCTCAGTTTGTCACCAAGAGTCGCAGTTCAGTGAGATACTAGGCTCTAGCAAACCACCTCCGTGGTTCAAACAGGACACAAACTCACAACCTCTCAGTTACAAGGCAGACACTTTGGAGGCTTGATTCAAGAAGCATGTAGGCAACATCGTCCCTGAAACTGATCGTCAGAAACTTAACAGCATACTAGCAGCTGCTGTCAGTGATAAATTTTGTTCAAATTCAGTGAGTCCGGAATAAAACTAGGTCAAGTACCGTACTCGTGTATGTATAGGTCGCACTGGAGTATAAGACACAGTTAGAAATCAGAGAAATTCCAGGGGAAAAAACTTATTTGCTGTATAAAATGCATCATTGAAGAAAAGGACTAAATGTCGTGAAAACTAATAATAAACTGAATGTGATTTGTAAGCGTTACTAGTCGTGATAATGACTCTGGTGTGTGACCACTAAATCGTTAATATGCCATATTCTCTCTCTGAGCACGGCTCTGTGTACCGTGCTTCGACGTAGGCGGGTAACTTCTTATTCGCTGGGTATGATCAACTGCTCAAGACTTCATTATTACAATCAGTATAATAGCGTGTTTGACAGTGAGTGAGTAAATCTCAACAAGTTCTAGTATTGTGACTTAATTTCATCATGTACACCTAGTCAAACTTGTCAATCTCAACACATTAACAATGATAATTAGTGGCACATACACTAAGCAGCAGTCAGTAATTGGTTTGTTTGCAAAATTTGATAAATGTGAACCATCATTAATTTTCCTTCAATAAAAGTTGCTCTATTTTCTATCTAGATTTTCTATTTTTTTATCATAAATTAAATAACATTTTTAACTTTGAATGATTTACCACACGATGTAGATATATAAACTCGAACGAAATCTGGAACAAATCTTTAAAAATTGTGTTAACACGTAATTTTTATATCTGTAAATATACAAACCAGATATCGCCATAACCAGTGCTAGCAACTCGCTTGCCCAACAGATATACCGAAAATCTTGCTAAAAGCCCCATACTGATCGATAACAATTCGTTTCCTGTAAGCAAGGCCGCCATTGATAAACAACATGTGACCGGAACTACAAGCAAGCGCTTGTCTGACCAAGATCACTTCCTCTTTCCAGGGTCATGTCTAAGACATGGACATAGCGGCCTAGTGGGGTGGGAAATTTAGTTTATGGCGATATCTGGTTTGTATATTTACAGATATAAAAATTACGTGTTAACACAATTTTTAAAGATCTGTTACATATCAACCAGATATCGCCATAACCAGTGCTGACTATAACTGAAAGGAGGTGGGACGAAATACGGACAAGAAACGAACCTACATAGCTGCAGCCTGATATAGGAACTATAACTCACCCGCTAAACGTCAGCTAACGATCATCAACAGGGCTTATAGCGTGAAGGCCCCGGACGACTGGTCAATTAACATACTTCCAGTTAACCAGGCGGTTGAAGAAGCCAGAACATTACCTAGGACGTAAGTCCCTTGGCACAGCCAAAAACGTTTGTAAGCAAAACGTATGACCGAACGGCGAACATGAATACATACAATAAGCTGAAGCACATAATGTTAGGCTACATAACGAAATTAACGGTTAAAATAGAGAACACGCACCTAATCGGACGAAGCTGAACGAGAGGTGATAACAGACTGGGCAGCCACTAAGGGACCCAAGGCAAACAAACCACGTGCATGTGGCAGTGTGTTCCGTAAATAAAACCGTATAAACGAGCTCTCTGAACTCCAATAACCTGCCCGTAAAACCTTCTCTAAGGGGACATTATTGAGCCATGCCCATGACGTAGACAGAGCCCTAACTTCATGGGCATTGACATGGTCAGGACATGATTCCTGCTCCCCGGAGAGACTGTAGGCTAACTTAATCGTCTACAATCCAACGGGAAATAGTAGACGCCGACACCTCCTTTGTCCGGTTATGACGAAAGGAGATGAATAGTCTATGGCGACCCTTCCGTATGTGAGACACCCTCTTAAGATAGGCTTTGAGGGCTCTGACAGGACAAAGCTGAACGGCACTGTCGTCAGTATCACGAGGAAGGGCTGGTATAGTAATACCGGTGTGTACCACAGACGGAAGTTGATTCTTAGCAAGAAAACCCGGATAGGTATGCAGCTCAACAGCCGACTCGTGTGTGAAATTAACAAATGCTTCGTCAGCTGATAAAGCGTGAATGTCAGTCCGCCTGCGACCAGACGCTAAGGCAATAAGAAATACTGTCTTAAAAGTCAGAAACTTTAACGAACAAGAAGTTAAAGTTTCAAAGGGAGGTTTGGACAGGACACCCAGAACCAATGGAAGATTCCATTTCGGAACTGGAGAAGAAACCTTAGGTCTCTCCAGTTCCAAACTCCTGATAACATTAGATATTACAGGCTGGTTACTGTAGTTAATGTCCGAGAAATGCCTAAGCGTAGTAGCAATAGCCGATCTATAGCCTTTAATTGCTACTGGCGTAAGATTCCTCACTTCAAATAAATATATGAGAAATTCAGCAAGTAAGTTTACTGAAGGACTGAAGGGATCCACTTGCCTTCCGACACACCAATCCAGCCACACTTTCCACCTATACCCATAAACTGAGTTGGTGGAGGTGCGTTTCGATGAACAGACTCGCTTGGCAACCTGTTCAGAAAAGCCCTTCTCTTGCATGCATCGTTGCATAGAACGAATGCGTGTAGATGGAGCATGGCCGGATTGGCATGGTACAACCGAGACCGAGGTTGACACAGTAGGTCGCTCCTGTGCAGAAGACAGATGGGGATTTCCACCAGAAGTGACAACAGAAGACTGAACCACGGCTGGCCCGGCCAAAGTGGAGCAATCAATAACACCAGACACAACTCTGTGTTGATCTGAGTATCACCCGAGACAGCAGCGGAAAAGGGGGGAATGCGTAAGCGTGCATGCCCTCCCAAGTCATGCTCAAAGAGTCTACCCCCAGAGCCAAGGAGTCGGGAACTGGGGAGACGTACGTCGGAAGCTGGTGGTTCAACCTGGTGGCGAACAGGTCGACATGCGGTGTCCCCAAGCAACTGAAAACGTGTTTGAGAACACCCGCATGCAGAGTCCATTCCGTATGCACTATCCCGCCCTAGCGCGAGAGACTGTCTGCTAGAATGTTCAGTTTCCCCGGAAGGAAACAAGCTCTCAGAGTGACAGAGTGATTGGCACACCAGGTCAAGATCTTGATCGACAGAAGACAAAGTTTCCTGGACCGTGATCCCCCCTCCTTGTTCACATATGACGCCACTGTGGTATTGTCCATTGCTACAAGCACACAGCGGCCTTCTACCACACTGACGAACTGTTTCAGCGCCAGAAACACTGCTCGTAGTTCGAGTGTATTGATATGGCAATGGCGCCAATACATCGACCATGGAAGTAGGCATCCTTCAGGCCCAAAGACGTGACCCAGTCTCCCTGGTTCAACGATAGTCTGACTTTTTCTAAAGTCTCCATCTTGAAGTGTGGGGACAATATCGACCTGTTCAATTGGGAAAGGTCGATAATGGGTCGCCAACCTCCCTTCTTGCGAACAAGAAATAGCCTGCTGAAAAAGCCTGACGGGTTGTGCCGATCGGTTACCCGTTCTATGGCTTGTTTCCGAAGCATGGCCTTTATCTTGTTCTGGAGAACGTGAAGCTTCTCCTGGTTCGACGGGGTGGTTTCCATATGACTCAGGGGTAGTCTTCGAAGTCTGGGACGGACACGAAACTGAATTCGATACCCACTCTGGATAACTGAACGTGTCCATGCATCCGAAGTTATTTTCTCCCAGGCCTTGGAGAAAAACCGAAGCCTTCCACCAGTGGGAATTTCCGGTTTTGGAATGGGCAACCTGATGCCATTGAGTATGGTCAAAGGTTGCACTGAGGCCTGGGAGACGGAGTGGGCATCCCTATCTCTGACTACCCTTCCGCTCACACTTCGCCTGGCTAGCCTTCTTTTTAAAAGTAGGCTTAGATACAGCCAGACTTGGCAAAGGAGGGACACTGCCCGTGGGCAGTGTGACGGACGATACCTTGGCCACAGGGTGAATAGAAGGATTAACCTTGGACTTAGACACCCTTGGCTTAGGTACCGGCGTAGCAGCTGCCCTCTGCAATGACTTGTGTGCAATGTCGTCCTTGTAAGACTGAACAGCGCCAAGTAATTGCGGCCCAAATAGAGTGTGACACTCAATGGGCTGCACACGCAGGGAGGATTTGACCGACTCGTCTAAACAAGATTTAGACAAATACGCATCTCTCCTAGCGAGAGTGGGTCCAGCTGCAAGCCGGGTCAGTATCTCCAAGGTGTGGGACTGGGCAGTTGCCATCACCTGTAGATACTTAGTAATTTCTCGTTGCCTTTCCTCTGAAGTAGGCTCAGAGAGAGCAGACAAAACTCCGCACAGAAACAGTTCTGAATGCGAGACTGTCTGAATCCCAGCTCGTGCCAATCGCTCCCATCCCTCAAGAGTCGAAAAGGTGACTACCTGAGAAGTAGGAAGAGAACTACCCTGCTTCACTACTTCTCGGAAAGAAGGATTGATGGGAGGAGGCTCGATCACGAGCAGAGGTTCTTGGACCTCATATGAATGAGGTTGAAAAACCTTTGGTTTACCAAGTGACGTAAAAGGCAAGGCCTTGCCCTGCACTACTCCCTCACCCTGAATTCTGGAAGTAAGATCTTCCAGACACGTCTGCACTCTCCTACACTGAGGGAGCGCTGACGCAGGTGGTGACGGCTGGTTGGCCTTGAAAAAGTCCAAGGCAGAGGCGCCAACTTTGACCCTTGGAATAGGCAAAGGAGGGCAGATGGTAGAACCAAGCCGGTCTCGAAGCATACCAATGGCTTCGTCATAGGTGGGTGGAAGTCTGTTCTCTCCCACCTCATCCACCTCAGAATCATTACCAATAGTCTCCCCAGGGTCGGGGTGAATGGTAATAGAATCCATCGTGCCGTGGTCTAGCATTGTCCCATGGTCAACTGTGGTAGCCATGGGGCCATGGCTAGCCATGGAGCCATGGAGCCCAAGGCCCCCTGGCTAGTCACATAGACCGATTGGCCATGGGTATCCCTAGCTTCCTGAGAAGCCAAGGGACCCAAGCCTAGCTTAACCGTGGGGTATGATTCTGACACCTCTACGTCGTAGGGATCAGGATCAGGGACCGTGGCGGAGACAACAGAAGGCCTGGTTTGCAAGGCCTCTGATGTTTCACTGTTGGCATGAACCAACCCGATCAACTGACGACTTTGTCTCAGTTGATCACTGTTCAGCCCGCTCAGATCTGGAACTCTCCTATCCTTGTCTACAGCCGAAAACCCTGAAAAGGGAGTGCTAGACGGTGAAGACGTATGTCCTCTAGGATAGTGAGTCCTAGACCTGCTGCGAGATCTAGAACGGCCAATAGAACGATCATGTCGATGCCTGTGGCGATACGACGAGTCATCCCTATGGCCATGTGTAGGTCGATGGCTTGACCTATGGCGTCTATCACGCTCGTGAGAACGTGAACGACGACCATGGCTACGGTAGCTTCGCGATCTATGCCTCGACAAAGAACGCTTACTACCTGCACTAGGTGAGCGACTGAAACCACCACTATGGCTCCCGGAAGAGTCACTGTCAGTACCAGAGGTACCCGGTGAAGAAAGGGTATGAGCCTTACTCCTCCGGCGTGGTGAAGTCGCCCTGTGTGGAGTAGATCTCCGGGTAGGAGATCGAACCACACAGCTAGCGCTGGGCCCACGGCTCCTAGGCTCAAGAAGAGCCTGGGAAGCAACTGCATCCGTGGAATCACCGAGTCTAACTGAGTTATTAGCTACAGTTGTGTGACCCGGGACCCTAGAGTCCTCGGCGGAGAGACCCCTAGATACAGCCGCCTTTTTTACCGTGGCCCTGTCTAGTGCTTTCTGGTGTTTAGACCATAGAGTACCAGACCACTCTATACATACCTCGCATGTAGACTCCTGTGTGCAGGAACGGCAGTCCCTGCACAGAGGGTGAACATCCCAATTAGGGAGGAACTTAGCACACCCCCGGTCCCCGTTACCAGGGCACTTCCTGGAAAGAGACATGGTGGCACACAACTACAAAGGAGTATGCAATACAACGAACAACAATACAACACAAATAATGCACGGTCGTAAGTAATACTAGACGAAAGAGTGAATAATAATAATAATTTAGCAATTCAGTAACCGTTAGGCAAGAGAACCTTCAGTAACGTATACAAACTTCCCAGACGTGAAAACACGTGTTGTTCATACAATGTACCGAAGAAAAGAGGAAGTGATCTTGGTCAGACAAGCGCTTGCTTGTAGTTCCGGTCACATGTTGTTTATCAATGGCGGCCTTGCTTACAGGAAACGAATTGTTATCGATCAGTATGGGGCTTTTAGCAAGATTTTCGGTATATCTGTTGGGCAAGCGAGTTGCTAGCACTGGTTATGGCGATATCTGGTTGATATGTAACAGATACAGATGTCTTTTAGTTGTGAAAATAAATGACAAAATTTCAATCAATACGGTCTCGATTGTATTTCATCCCTCATCAAACAGAGCACCACCTATGTGTGTCAGATACAAGGTTTTTTGGTGAAGAATTAGTAGGTTGGCATAAATACTATTTAAACCAACATTGTGTAAGATGTTCACTTAGTAATTTCTTTGATGCGCCAAGTTCCTTGAGTATTTTCCAAATTGTGGGTTGGTCATTTTGACCAGTTTCTATGATTCCTTCTTAGATGTTTGTATCATAGCAGGGTGACTGGGGCAAAATAGTTGCCCTAGTGACCCTGACTTTGCCCCCCCTGGGGACCCCACTTCTCCCTAATTGTGTTAATTTTAATACAATATAATGTCCAGTAAGATACACTGGCCCATTATAACGCACTCCTTCTATTCAAAATGGTCACATTGTGACTTTTTATTTATTAAATAACACCATTTAAGGGTGAAATCGCTCACTGTCTCACTTCTCCAAGAATATGACCTAGAATGAGCCCTGTCATAGATGACACTTTATTTCACTTTATAACGGTCTTTTATTCTTCTTCCCCTTCTCCTTTAAGTAATTAAGTAAGATACATTGGCCCATTTTTGGAATTTTTTTTATTTTATTGAAGAACTGTTTCTATTCATATTGTCTATTTAATGGTCAGATTGTGTACTTTGTTGAAATAACCACCATTTAAGGACACAATCGCGCGTTTTCTCACTGATCCCAAACTTTATATATATGAAGTAAGAATGTAGAGTTGTGTTAGGACATTGTAATTAATATATGAAGTAAGAATGTAGAGTTGTGTTAGTACATTGTAATTTATATATGAAGTAAGAATGTAGAGTTGTGTTAGTACATTGTAATTTATATATGAAGTAAGAATGTAGAGTTGTGTTAGTACATTGTAATTTATATATGAAGTAAGAATGTAGAGTTGTGTTAGTACATTGTAATTTATATATGAAGTAAGAATGTAGAGTTGTGTTAGTACATTGTAATTTATATATGAAGTAAGAATGTAGAGTTGTGTTAGTACATTGTAATTTATATATGAAGTAAGAATGTAGAGTTGTGTTTGTTACAACAATTGAAATAAGAAGTTGGACAGAAAGCTATACGGTTGTCGTCTCCTATTCTATATTTAGATGAATGTGTAGTATTTATTATTTGTAGGCTGATTCCCTGATGAAGGTGATAAACACGAAACTAGCCAGTCAGTTACAGAACCAGTCTGCAGTGGTACCATTCAATATTGAAGACGAGTACAGATATCTAGAATATGATTTGCCATCAACATAGTGTCTCTCATGGAAGATGGTCGCCGAAAATAGTGTCTCTCATGGAAGATGGTCGCCGAAAATAGTGTCTCTCATGGAAGATGGTCGCCGAAAATAGTGTCTCTCATGGAAGATGGTCGCCGAGAATAGTGTCTCTCATGGAAGATGGTCGCCGAAAATAGTGTCTCTCATGGAAGATGGTCGCCGTAAATAGTGTCTCTCATGGAAGATGGTCGCCGTAAATAGTGTCTCTCATGGAAGATGGTCGCCGTAAATAGTGTCTCTCATGGAAGATGGTCGCCGAAAATAGTGTCTCTCATGGAAGATGGTCGCCGTAAATACAAATGCAATTGAAAATAATTGACATTTAAATATTATTATCTATAGATTGGGAACTTGATCATGTGTCGCTTGATTACACGTAATTTGGTTTAACCCTTTACTCCACATCCACAACATACAACACCTTTATCTTCTACCGTATATAGCCGCCATATCACGCCATACAACACCTTTATCATTTACCGTATATAGCCGCCATATCACGCCATACAACACCTTTATCGTCTACCGTATATAGACGCCATACAACACCTTTATCGTTTACCATAAATAGCCGCCATACCACGCCATACAACACCTTTATCTTCTACCGTATATAGCCGCCATACAACACCTTTATCTTCTACCGTATATAGTCGCCATACCACGCCATACAACACCTTTATCATTTATAGCCGCCATACCACGCCATACAACACCTTTATCGTTTACCATAAATAGCCGCCATACCACGCCATACAACACCTTTATCTTCTACCGTATATAGTCGCCATACCACGCCATACAACACCTTTATCATTTACCGTATATAGCCGCCATACAACACCTTATAGCCGCCATACAACACCTTTACGTATATAGCCGCCATACCATCCACCGCCATACCAGACAACACCTTTATCTTTACCGTATATAGCCGCCATTCCACGCCATACAACACCGTTATCATTTACTGTATATAGCCGCCATACCACGCCATACAACACCTTTATCGTTTACCGTATATAGCCGCCATACAACACCTTTATCGTTTACTGTATATAGCCGCCATACCACGCCATACAACACCTTTATCATTTACTGTATATAGCCGCCATACCATGCCATACAACACCTTTATCGTTTACCGTATATAGCCGCCATTCCACGCCATACAACACCGTTATCATTTACCGTATATAGCCGCCATACCACGCCATACAACACCTTTATCTTCTACCGTATATAGCCGCCATACCACGCCATACAACACCTTTATCGCCTACCGTATATAGACGCCATACCACGCCATACAACACCTTTATCGTTTACTATAAATAGCCGCCATACAACACGTTTACCGTATATAGCCGCCATGCCACGCCATACAACACCTTTATCGTTTAGAGCCGCCATACCATGCCATACAACACCTTTATCGTTTACCGTATATAACCGCCATACAACACCTTTATCTTCTACCGTATATAACCGCCATACCACGCCATACAACACCTTTATCATTTATCATATATAGCCGCCATACAACACCTTTATCTTCTACCGTATATAGCCGCCATACCACGCCATACAACACCTTTATCATTTACCGTATATAGCCGTCATACCACGCCATACAACACCTTTATCATTTATCATATATAGCCGCCATACCACGCCATACAACACCTTTATCTTCTACCGTATATAGCCGCCATACCACGCCATACAACACCTTTATCATTTACCGTATATAGCCGCCATACCACGCCATACAACACCTTTATCATTTACCGTATATAGCCGCCATACCACGCCATACAACACCTTTATCATTTATCATATATAGCCGCCATACAACACCTTTATCTTCTACCGTATATAGCCGCCATACCACGCCATACAACACCGTTATCATTTACCGTATATAGCCGCCATACCACGCCATACAACACCTTTATCATTTACCGTATATAGCCGCCATACCACCATACAACACCTTTATCTTCTACCATATATAGCCGCCATACCACGCCATACAACACCTTTATCATTTACCGTATATAGCCAGCCGCCATACCACGCCATACAACACCTTTTTCATTTACCGTATATAGCCGCCATACCACACCATACAACACCTTTATCGTTTACCGTATATAGCCGCCATACAACACCTTTATCGTTTACCGTATATAGCCGCCATACAACACCTTTCGTTTACCGTATATAGCCGCCATACAACACCTTTATCGTTTACCGTATATAGCCGCCATACAACACCTTTATCGTTTACCGTATATAGCCGCCATTCCACACCATACAACACCTTTATCGTTTACCGTATATAGCCGCCATTCCACACCATACAACACCTTTATCGTTTACCGTATATAGCCGCCATACAACACCTTTATCGTTTACCGTATATAGCCGCCATTCC
>JABXNX010003922.1:0-20107 GCA_014843695.1 Archivesica marissinica
TGGCCATGGTGTATAAGCGGCCTGGCCATGGTGTGTAAGCGGCCTGGCCATGGGTAAGTATCCTGGCCATGGGTAAGCGACCTGACCATGGGTAAGCGACCTGGCCAGGGTGTGTAAGCGAGGTAGTGACTGTGTATTTATGCTGATATTTCTCACCTATGTGTCACTATGCTATGGCAACGAGTCCTCAAAATATATTTAGTATACAGTGGGTTGAATTTTTATAATTACATTTGCCGATTATCCGAGAGGATAAAATGGTAACCTACTCCCCTAAAACTCTGGATTGTACAGTTCAAAGCAAGCAAAACTGTGTCTTCATCAATATAGTGACATGTATTAACCCTTAAAATGCCGAATAAATTGAAAGGAATTTGCAAACAATATAGATCCAGATCAGCTGCATTATTATGCCGCAACTGATCAGTATCTATGTTGTTTGCTATTCAGACAAGTGTATTAGTTCCACTATCCGAACAGCAAACAGCATAAAACCTGATTAAATGGCATGTTCTGTGCAGTCTGATCTGGTTTAATGCTGTTTGCAACTTTAGTTGTGATTAGCATTGAAAGGGTCAAGGAAAGTTCAACTGCAGACAAAATATTGGATATTTACATCTGATACAATTCAAAAGCTGCTTCAAAGACTACGAGGCAGTATTTTCTAAAAATGCATCCTATTACAATATGCGAGGAATGTCGTTTACAAACTATTTTACCCATTATACTGCCATTCTTTTTGTTACCTGAAGTTGCATATTACTGAAGCTATCATTGGCAATGAAGGAGTTTCCCATTCTACAAAGCCACATGATAAAGACATAGATCTGACAATAATGAAATACTTTTATTCAACTTGGATTGTTTTCAGAAAACTGTACTGGTATGATCCACTGAAGGTAGAAGAATTTCAGTTGGTATTTAAAGCTAGACGAGCTAGAAATACCTGAAGTAATTCATTGTTGGCTAAAAACGGCAAAACTTTGGTCGCATTCTCCAATTCTTTTCCTTCCTTTGGTAATGGACAGGGTTCTGGAATACTGCTCGAGCTAGGAAATGAAGTGTCTTTATATTTTATCATGATAATTTGTTCTTCTAGGAGTTCTTTACCGGTTTTTGAGAAATTTTGTGTTACTTTGTATACATTATTAAGCAGTTGATCACCATTAAGCATGTTTATTAAAAACTGGCAATAGGACAGTGTGGTTGACTTTTCCATGCAGTGGTACAGGATAAATACTTGATAGCTATAGCAAGTTGTATTAATTTCATAGTTATAATTCACAGAAATCTGTGAGGATCTGGTCATAATTTAACCCCGAGTTATTGAACTTGATTAATTAATCTTATTGTTAGACAAACATTTCCTACATCAAATACTTCCACAGGTAAACCAGACTTACAAAAACTGTAACAAAGAGTTTTTAAAAGTAAAATGGGCATATAAATTTGTTAAATTTCAATACAAGTCCCCGCCTGAATGTGACTGTACTGTGGTACAAGGTATATATGCCATAGACATTTAACCAAATGGCGTCAGTACGGTGATGTAGGAGCAAGTACAATAACCAGACTGGCTGATTAGCACTGATCATTTTGTTCCAGATTTCAGTCATGCCATCTCAGGACAAACACAGAATGCAAATTGTTCACACATCCTAGAGTGCTCAGATCCTATTTAAATGGTAAATGCTGTATGCGGTTTTTAACTCTGCTGACTCAATATTACAATTTACCAAAGCAAAGAATTCCATTTCAAATTAATCTGAAAAATGCAGTTCATAAACAAGACTGACACCAGTAGAATTTCTTGTAACCTGTACAGTAAAATTATACAGTGAACACCAGAAGTTTCCAAAGAATTACACTAACTACCAATCTTCAAATCATTGTTTACCAATCATATAGCATGATTTTTTCCACTTACCTGGTGACCTACAAAACAAGAATAAAACTACACATTGAGGTATGAGATACTCGTGCACTTACCTGTTAATCCATGATTAAGTCACCTTCAGTTAGTTTCTCCTGGCTCTTTCTCCGTGACTGGGGGTTCTGCTTCCACGTTCTGGGGCGAATGTTTGGCCTCTGATTCAGTTGCAGTTGCTTTATCCCCATCTCCTAATTCCTCCCTCTCCTTCAGTTCTCTATCATTGTTAGGCTCTTTCTGTTTGTCTTCAGACCTGCTTCTCTCTCGGCCTAAATTGCAACAAAACTTTCAAAGTTTCTACTGAATTGTTTTATGGTGTATTTCATTTAATGTATGTCAAGAAATTGTTTCACATTTTCTTCTATTTTTAGCTCATATTTAGCTCATATTTAGACATATAAATGCAATGAATCAGACACATATTATGGGGCTCAAGCTAAAACCGAAATGTCTGCGAGAAGTGAGAAAGCACGTGATTGCATCATCTAATGGTATTATTTAATCAATGTCAACATAATACGGTCAAAATACACAATATGACCATTAAATTAAATATTTACAATGGCCAGTGTGCATCTTACTGGACAATATTTTGTCTGATAGTAAACATATTTTTATTTTTTTAAGGGAGAAGTGGTGCCTCCAGGGGAGCGAAGTCAGGGTCCCAAGGGCAACTACTTCACCCATGTCGCCCTCTAGAATGATTCCTATATAAACAGTAGATGATGCAACAATGTTATTGATCAACTCAATGTATAAACAGTAGATGATGCAACAATGTATAAACAGTAGATGATGCAACAATGTTATTGATCAACTCAATGTATAAACAGTAGATGATGCAACAATGTTATTGATCAACTCAATGTATAAACAGTAGATGATGCAACAATGTATAAACAGTAGATGATGCAACAATGTTATTGATCAACTCAATGTATAAACAGTAGATGATGCAACAATGTATAAACAGTAGATGATGCAACAATGTTATTGATCAACTCAATGTATAATCCATCAATCATATGAACAAACCGAGACAAAATGTTGTGAAAATCCATTCAGTCATACATGAGTAGTTGTTGATAAGGTTTTTCTATTGTTTGTTCTGGAAGTATTTGAAGAAGTTGCTTTAAGGTAGTTTTAGGTCTGCCATTAAAGTTGAATTATTAGAATAAGAGGTCATTCAAGGATGTCACAGACTAACACTGGGTGATAAAGCGGCACATTATAAGAAAATGTTTGTAATGCAATTGTTAATGGACCATTATCTGATCACGACACATCACCTAGGGCTCCTACATTGAAATTTGAATGTGAAATGACGTGGTTAACTGAAGATTCATCTGTAATTGACTAACTAGTTGTATATAAATTACCAACAACAAAATGCATGCACCCAAGCAAAGAACTGAAAACATTACGGAAATATGAAAGTGTCCTTTAATATTGGTAAACTATTGTACTATTGTAAAATGGAGTTTCTGCTTTCGATAATATGCACACAATGAATGGAGTACATAAGAAATGCACAAATATCGAGCACATCTTACTTAAACTGTATGCCCAATCAACACATCTGAATGAAGGTTGTTTGAAAGATGTCACGTTCGTCATCCATTCTCATGAAAATACAATTTTTTGCAGAAAGAAAATAAATGCATTCACATCTTTTGGCTGTAGGCAAATTTAGGCCATACAAAGTTTTAACATGTACAGACTTTTATCTGTGAATTCGAAAAACTGTGAAATAATTTGGAGTGGTTAAAGCTATTAAGAGTATTAATTTATAATTGTAATGATTAACGACGAGTGTGCTGGCATAGTTGCAAAATGGTTGTAAACTAGCATGACAATTGAATAAAATCCTGTATCGGTATGAACTGTATCTGTATGAACTGTATCTGTATGATCTGTATGAACTGTATGTGTATGAACTGTATGTGTATGAACTGTATCGGTATGAACTGTATCCGTATGAACTGTGTCCGTATGAACGGTGTCCGTATGAACTGTATCGGTATGAACTGTATCCGTATGAACTGTGTCCGTATGAACTGTGTCCGTATGAACGGTGTCCGTATGAACTGTATCGGTATGAACTGTATCAGTATGAACGGTGTCCGTATGAACTGTATCCGTATGAACTGTATCCGTATGAACTGTGTCCGTATGAACTGTGTCCGTATGAACTGTGTCCGTATGAACGGTGTCCGTATGAACGGTGTCCGTATGAACTGTATCGGTATGAACGGTGTCCGTATGAACTGTATCGGTATGAACTGTATCGGTATGAACTGTATCCGTATGAACGGTGTCCGTATGAACTGTATCCGTATGAACTGTATCCGTATGAACTGTATCGGTATGAACTGTATCGGTATGAACTGTATCCGTATGAATTGTATCCGTATGAACTGTATCCGTATGAACTGTATCCGTATGAACTGTATCCGTATGAACTGTATCTGTATGAACGGTGTCGGTATGAACTGTATCCGTATGAACGGTGTCCGTATGAACTGTGTCTGTATGAACTGTATCGGTATGAACTGTATCTGTATGAACTGTATCGGTATGAACTATATCGGTATGAACGGTGTCCGTATGAACTGTATCCGTATGAACTGTATCTGTATGAACTGTATCCGTATGAACTGTATCCGTATGAACTGTATCTGTATGAACTGTATAGGTATGAACTGTATCCGTATGAACAGTGTCCGTATGAACTGTATCCGTATGAACTGTATCCGTATGAACTGTATCGGTATGAACTGTATCGGTATGAACTGTATCTGTATGAACTGTGTCCGTATGAACTGTGTCCGTATGAACTGTATGGGTATGAACTGTATGGGTATGAACTGTATGGGTATGAACTGTATCCGTATGAACTGTATCCGTATGAACTGTATCCGTATGAACTGTATCGGTATGAACTGTATCCGTATGAACTGTGTCCGTATGAACGGTGTCCGTATGAACTGTATCGGTATGAACTGTATCCGTATGAACTGTGTCCGTATGAACTGTGTCCGTATGAACGGTGTCCGTATGAACTGTATCGGTATGAACTGTATCAGTATGAACGGTGTCCGTATGAACTGTATCCGTATGAACTGTATCCGTATGAACTGTGTCCGTATGAACTGTGTCCGTATGAACTGTGTCCGTATGAACGGTGTCCGTATGAACGGTGTCCGTATGAACTGTATCGGTATGAACGGTGTCCGTATGAACTGTATCGGTATGAACTGTATCGGTATGAACTGTATCCGTATGAACGGTGTCCGTATGAACTGTATCCGTATGAACTGTATCCGTATGAACTGTATCGGTATGAACTGTATCGGTATGAACTGTATCGGTATGAACTGTATCCGTATGAATTGTATCCGTATGAACTGTATCCGTATGAACTGTATCCATATGAACTGTATCTGTATGAACGGTGTCGGTATGAACTGTATCCGTATGAACGGTATCCGTATGAACGGTGTCCGTATGAACTGTGTCTGTATGAACTGTATCGGTATGAACTGTATCTGTATGAACTGTATCGGTATGAACTATATCGGTATGAACGGTGTCCGTATGATCTGTATCCGTATGAACTGTATCTGTATGAACTGTATCCGTATGAACTGTATCTGTATGAACTGTATCCGTATGAACTGTATCCGTATGAACGGTGTCTGTATGAACTGTATCCGTATGAACTGTATCCGTATGAACTGTATCGGTATGAACTGTATCCGTATGAACTGTATCCGTATGAACTGTATCGGTATGAACTGTATCCGTATGAACTGTATCGGTATGAACTGTATCGGTATGAACTGTATCTGTATGAACTGTGTCCGTATGAACTGTATGAACTGTATGGGTATGAACTGTATCCGTATGAACTGTATCCGTATGAACTGTATCCGTATGAACTGTATCCGTATGAACTGTATCCGTATGAACGGTGTCCGTATGAACTGTATCGGTATAAACTGTGTCCGTATGAACTGTGTCCGTATGAACTGTGTCCGTATGAACTGTGTCCATATGAACTGTGTCCGTATGAACTGTATCTGTATGAACTGTATCCGTATGAACTGTATCTGTATGAACTGTATCCGTATGAACTGTATCCGTATGAACGGTGTCCGTATGAACTGTATCCGTATGAACTGTATCCGTATGAACTGTATCTGTATGAACTGTATCGGTATGAACTGTATCCGTATGAACTGTATCCGTATGAACTGTATCGGTATGAACTGTATCCGTATGAACTGTATCGGTATGAACTGTATCGGTATGAACTGTATCTGTATGAACTGTGTCCGTATGAACTGTATGAACTGTATGGGTATGAACTGTATGGGTATGAACTGTATCCGTATGAACTGTATCCGTATGAACTGTATCCGTATGAACTGTATCCGTATGAACTGTATCCGTATGAACTGTATGAACTGTATCCGTATGAACTGTATCCGTATGAACTGTATCCGTATGAACGGTGTCCGTATGAACTGTATCGGTATAAACTGTGTCCGTATGAACTGTGTCCGTATGAACTGTGTCCGTATGAACTGTGTCCATATGAACTGTGTCCGTATGAACTGTATCGGTATGAACTGTATCCGTATGAACTGTGTCCGTGTCAACGGTGTCCGTATGAACGGTGTCCGTATGAACTGTATCCGTATGAACTGTATCTGTATGAACTGTATCCGTATGAACTGTATCGGTATGAACTGTATCTGTATGAACTGTGTCCGTATGAACTGTGTCCGTATGAACGGTGTCCGTATGAACTGTATCGGTATGAACTGTATCTGTATGAACTGTATCTGTATGAACTGTATCCGTATGAACTGTATCCGTATGAACTGTATCCGTATGAACTGTATCCGTATGAACGGTATCCGTATGAACTGTATCCGTATGAACTGTATCGGTATGAACTGTATCCGTATGAACTGTATCCGTATGAACTGTGTCCGTATGAACTGTGTCCGTATGAACTGTATCGGTATGAACTGTATCCGTATGAACTGTATCGGTATGAACTGTATCGGTATGAACTGTATCCGTATGAACTGTATCGGTATGAACTGTATCGGTATGAACTGTATCTGTATGAACTGTGTCCGTATGAACTGTATGGGTATGAACTGTATGGGTATGAACTGTATCCGTATGAACTGTATCCGTATGAACTGTATCCGTATGAACTGTATCCGTATGAACTGTATCCGTATGAACGGTGTCCGTATGAACTGTATCGGTATGAACTGTGTCCGTATGAACTGTGTCCGTATGAACTGTGTCCATATGAACTGTATCGGTATGAACTGTATCCGTATGAACTGTGTCCGTGTCAACGGTGTCCGTATGAACGGTGTCCGTATGAACGGTGTCCGTATGAACTGTGTCCGTATGAACTGTATCTGTATGAACTGTATCCGTATGAACTGTATCCGTATGAACTGTATCCGTATGAACTGTGTCCGTATGAACTGTATCGGTATGAACTGTATCGGTATGAACTGTATCGGTATGAACGGTGTCCGTATGAACTGTATCGGTATGAACTGTATCGGTATGAACTGTATCTGTATGAACTGTATCGGTATGAACTGTATCTGTATGAACTGTATCTGTATGAACTGTATCGGTATGAACTGTATCGGTATGAACGGTGTCCGTATGAACTGTATCGGTATGAACTGTATCGGTATGAACGGTGTCGGTATGAACGGTGTCCGTATTAACTGTATCCGTATGAACTGTATCCGTATGAACTGTATCGGTATGAACTGTATCGGTATGAACTGTATCCGTATGAACTGTATCCGTATGAACTGTATCCGTATGAACTGTATCCGTATGAACTGTATCCGTATGAACGGTGTCCGTATGAACTGTATGTGTATGAACTGTGTCCGTATGAACTGTGTCCGTATGAACTGTATCCGTATGAACTGTATCCGTATGAACTGTATCCGTATGAACTGTATCCGTATGAACGGTGTCCGTATGAACTGTATCCGTATGAACTGTATCGGTATGAACTGTATCGGTATGAACTGTATCTGTATGAACTGTGTCCGTATGAACTGTATGAACTGTATGGGTATGAACTGTATGGGTATGAACTGTATCCGTATGAACTGTATCCGTATGAACTGTGTCCGTATGAACTGTATCCGTATGAACTGTATCCGTATGAACTGTATCCGTATGAACTGTATCCGTATGAACTGTATCCGTATGAACTGTATCCGTATGAACTGTATCCGTATGAACGGTGTCCGTATGAACTGTATCAGTATGAACTGTGTCCGTATGAACTGTGTCCGTATGAACTGTGTCCGTATGAACTGTGTCCATATGAACTGTGTCCGTATGAACTGTATCGGTATGAACTGTATCCGTATGAACTGTGTCCGTATGAACGGTGTCCGTATGAACTGTATCGGTATGAACTGTATCCGTATGAACTGTGTCCGTATGAACTGTGTCCGTATGAACGGTGTCCGTATGAACTGTATCGGTATGAACTGTATCAGTATGAACGGTGTCCGTATGAACTGTATCCGTATGAACTGTATCCGTATGAACTGTATCCGTATGAACTGTGTCCGTATGAACTGTGTCCGTATGAACTGTGTCCGTATGAACGGTGTCCGTATGAACGGTGTCCGTATGAACTGTATCGGTATGAACGGTGTCCGTATGAACTGTATCGGTATGAACTGTATCGGTATGAACTGTATCCGTATGAACGGTGTCCGTATGAACTGTATCCGTATGAACTGTATCCGTATGAACTGTATCCGTATGAACTGTATCGGTATGAACTGTATCGGTATGAACTGTATCCATATGAATTGTATCCGTATGAACTGTATCCGTATGAACTGTATCCGTATGAACTGTATCTGTATGAACGGTGTCGGTATGAACTGTGTCCGTATGAACTGTGTCTGTATGAACTGTATCGGTATGAACTGTATCTGTATGAACTGTATCGGTATGAACTATATCGGTATGAACGGTGTCCGTATGAACTGTATCCGTATGAACTGTATCTGTATGAACTGTATCCGTATGAACTGTATCCGTATGAACTGTATCTGTATGAACTGTATCCGTATGAACTGTATCCGTATGAACAGTGTCCGTATGAACTGTATCCGTATGAACTGTATCCGTATGAACTGTATCGGTATGAACTGTGTCCGTATGAACTGTATCGGTATGAACTGTATCGGTATGAACTGTATCCGTATGAACTGTATCGGTATGAACTGTATCGGTATGAACTGTATCTGTATGAACTGTGTCCGTATGAACTGTATCGGTATGAACTGTATGGGTATGAACTGTATCCGTATGAACTGTATGAACTGTATGGGTATGAACTGTATCCGTATGAACTGTATCCGTATGAACTGTATCCGTATGAACTGTATCCGTATGAACTGTATCCGTATGAACGGTGTCCGTATGAACTGTATCGGTATGAACTGTATCCGTATGAACTGTGTCCGTATGAACTGTGTCCGTATGAACTGTGTCCGTATGAACTGTATCGGTATGAACTGTATCTGTATGAACTGTATCCGTATGAACTGTATCCGTATGAACTGTATCCGTATGAACTGTATCCGTATGAACGGTGTCCGTATGAACTGTATCCGTATGAACTGTATCCGTATGAACTGTGTCCGTATGAACTGTATCCGTATGAACTGTATCCGTATGAACTGTATCCGTATGAACTGTATCGGTATGAACTGTATCCGTATGAACGGTATCCGTATGAACTGTATCGGTATGAACTGTATCTGTATGAACTGTGTCCGTATGAACTGTATGAACTGTATGTATGAACTGTATCGGTATGAACTGTATCCGTATGAACTGTATCCGTATGAACTGTATCCGTATGAACTGTATCCGTATGAACTGTATCCGTATGAACTGTATGAACTGTATCCGTATGAACTGTATCCGTATGAACTGTATCCGTATGAACGGTGTCCGTATGAACTGTATCGGTATAAACTGTGTCCGTATGAACTGTGTCCGTATGAACTGTGTCCGTATGAACTGTGTCCATATGAACTGTGTCCGTATGAACTGTATCGGTATGAACTGTATCCGTATGAACTGTGTCCGTGTCAACGGTGTCCGTATGAACGGTGTCCGTATGAACTGTATCCGTATGAACTGTATCTGTATGAACTGTATCCGTATGAACTGTATCGGTATGAACTGTATCTGTATGAACTGTGTCCGTATGAACTGTGTCCGTATGAACGGTGTCCGTATGAACTGTATCGGTATGAACTGTATCTGTATGAACTGTATCTGTATGAACTGTATCCGTATGAACTGTATCCGTATGAACTGTATCCGTATGAACTGTATCCGTATGAACGGTATCCGTATGAACTGTATCCGTATGAACTGTATCGGTATGAACTGTATCCGTATGAACTGTATCCGTATGAACTGTGTCCGTATGAACTGTGTCCGTATGAACTGTATCGGTATGAACTGTATCCGTATGAACTGTATCGGTATGAACTGTATCGGTATGAACTGTATCCGTATGAACTGTATCGGTATGAACTGTATCGGTATGAACTGTATCTGTATGAACTGTGTCCGTATGAACTGTATGGGTATGAACTGTATGGGTATGAACTGTATCCGTATGAACTGTATCCGTATGAACTGTATCCGTATGAACTGTATCCGTATGAACTGTATCCGTATGAACGGTGTCCGTATGAACTGTATCGGTATGAACTGTGTCCGTATGAACTGTGTCCGTATGAACTGTGTCCATATGAACTGTATCGGTATGAACTGTATCCGTATGAACTGTGTCCGTGTCAACGGTGTCCGTATGAACGGTGTCCGTATGAACGGTGTCCGTATGAACTGTGTCCGTATGAACTGTATCTGTATGAACTGTATCCGTATGAACTGTACGTATGAACTGTATCCGTATGAACTGTATCCGTATGAACTGTATCCGTATGAACTGTATCGGTATGAACTGTATCGGTATGAACGGTGTCCGTATGAACTGTATCGGTATGAACTGTATCGGTATGAACTGTATCTGTATGAACTGTATCTGTATGAACTGTATCGGTATGAACTGTATCGGTATGAACTGTATCGGTATGAACGGTGTCCGTATGAACTGTATCGGTATGAACTGTATCGGTATGAACGGTGTCCGTATGAACTGTATCCGTATGAACTGTATCCGTATGAACTGTATCGGTATGAACTGTATCGGTATGAACTGTATCCGTATGAACTGTATCCGTATGAACTGTATCCGTATGAACTGTATCCGTATGAACTGTATCCGTATGAACGGTGTCCGTATGAACTGTATGTGTATGAACTGTGTCCGTATGAACTGTGTCCGTATGAACTGTATCCGTATGAACTGTATCCGTATGAACTGTATCGGTATGAACTGTATCCGTATGAACTGTATCGGTATGAACTGTATCGGTATGAACTGTATCTGTATGAACTGTGTCCGTATGAACTGTATGAACTGTATGGGTATGAACTGTATGGGTATGAACTGTATCCGTATGAACTGTATCCGTATGAACTGTATCCGTATGAACTGTATCCGTATGAACTGTATCCGTATGAACTGTATCCGTATGAACTGTATCCGTATGAACGGTGTCCGTATGAACTGTATCAGTATGAACTGTGTCCGTATGAACTGTGTCCGTATGAACTGTGTCCATATGAACTGTGTCCGTATGAACTGTATCGGTATGAACTGTATCCGTATGAACTGTGTCCGTATGAACGGTGTCCGTATGAACTGTATCGGTATGAACTGTATCCGTATGAACTGTGTCCGTATGAACTGTGTCCGTATGAACGGTGTCCGTATGAACTGTATCGGTATGAACTGTATCAGTATGAACGGTGTCCGTATGAACTGTATCCGTATGAACTGTATCCGTATGAACTGTATCCGTATGAACTGTGTCCGTATGAACTGTGTCCGTATGAACTGTGTCCGTATGAACGGTGTCCGTATGAACGGTGTCCGTATGAACTGTATCGGTATGAACGGTGTCCGTATGAACTGTATCGGTATGAACTGTATCGGTATGAACTGTATCCGTATGAACGGTGTCCGTATGAACTGTATCCGTATGAACTGTATCCGTATGAACTGTATCCGTATGAACTGTATCGGTATGAACTGTATCGGTATGAACTGTATCCATATGAATTGTATCCGTATGAACTGTATCCGTATGAACTGTATCCGTATGAACTGTATCTGTATGAACGGTGTCGGTATGAACTGTGTCCGTATGAACTGTGTCTGTATGAACTGTATCGGTATGAACTGTATCTGTATGAACTGTATCGGTATGAACTATATCGGTATGAACGGTGTCCGTATGAACTGTATCCGTATGAACTGTATCTGTATGAACTGTATCCGTATGAACTGTATCCGTATGAACTGTATCTGTATGAACTGTATCCGTATGAACTGTATCCGTATGAACAGTGTCCGTATGAACTGTATCCGTATGAACTGTATCCGTATGAACTGTATCGGTATGAACTGTGTCCGTATGAACTGTATCGGTATGAACTGTATCGGTATGAACTGTATCCGTATGAACTGTATCGGTATGAACTGTATCGGTATGAACTGTATCTGTATGAACTGTGTCCGTATGAACTGTATCGGTATGAACTGTATGGGTATGAACTGTATCCGTATGAACTGTATGAACTGTATGGGTATGAACTGTATGTGTATGAACTGTATGTGTATGAACTGTATCCGTATGAACTGTATGAACTGTATGGGTATGAACTGTATGGGTATGAACTGTATCCGTATGAACTGTATCCGTATGAACTGTATCCGTATGAACTGTATCCGTATGAACTGTATCCGTATGAACTGTATCGGTATGAACTGTATCCGTATGAACTGTGTCCGTATGAACGGTGTCCGTATGAACTGTATCGGTATGAACTGTATCCGTATGAACTGTGTCCGTATGAACTGTGTCCGTATGAACGGTGTCCGTATGAACTGTATCGGTATGAACTGTATCAGTATGAACGGTGTCCGTATGAACTGTATCCGTATGAACTGTATCCGTATGAACTGTATCCGTATGAACTGTATCCGTATGAACTGTATCCGTATGAACTGTATCCGTATGAACGGTATCCGTATGAACGTATCGTATAACGTGTCCGTATGAACTGTGTCTGTATGAACTGTATCGGTATGAACTGTGTCCGTATGAACTGTATCCGTATGAACTGTATCTGTATGAACTGTATCCGTATGAACTGTATCTGTATGAACTGTATCCGTATGAACTGTATCCGTATGAACGGTGTCCGTATGAACTGTATCCGTATGAACTGTATCCGTATGAACTGTATCGGTATGAACTGTATCCGTATGAACTGTATCCGTATGAACTGTATCCGTATGAACTGTATCCGTATGAACTGTATCCGTATGAACGGTGTCCGTATGAACTGTATCGGTATAAACTGTGTCCGTATGAACTGTGTCCGTATGAACTGTGTCCGTATGAACTGTGTCCATATGAACTGTGTCCGTATGAACTGTATCGGTATGAACTGTATCCGTATGAACTGTGTCCGTGTCAACGGTGTCCGTATGAACGGTGTCCGTATGAACTGTATCCGTATGAACTGTATCTGTATGAACTGTATCCGTATGAACTGTATCGGTATGAACTGTATCTGTATGAACTGTGTCCGTATGAACTGTGTCCGTATGAACGGTGTCCGTATGAACTGTATCGGTATGAACTGTATCTGTATGAACTGTATCCGTATGAACTGTATCCGTATGAACTGTATCCGTATGAACTGTATCGGTATGAACGGTATCCGTATGAACTGTATCCGTATGAACTGTATCGGTATGAACTGTATCGGTATGAACTGTATCCGTATGAACTGTGTCCGTATGAACTGTGTCCGTATGAACTGTATCGGTATGAACTGTATCCGTATGAACTGTATCGGTATGAACTGTATCGGTATGAACTG
Source organism: Archivesica marissinica (assembly GCA_014843695.1). Taxonomy (NCBI): domain Eukaryota; kingdom Metazoa; phylum Mollusca; class Bivalvia; order Venerida; family Vesicomyidae; genus Archivesica; species Archivesica marissinica. The sequence goes on from JABXNX010003922.1 coordinate 14,063, forward strand.
TATCCGTATGAACTGTATCGGTATGAACTGTATGGGTATGAACTGTATCTGTATGAACTGTATCCGTATGAACTGTATCCGTATGAACTGTATGGGTATGAACTGTATGGGTATGAACTGTATCCGTATGAACTGTATCCGTATGAACTGTATCCGTATGAACTGTATCCGTATGAACTGTATCCGTATGAACTGTATCCGTATGAACGGTGTCCGTATGAACTGTATCGGTATGAACTGTGTCCGTATGAACTGTGTCCGTATGAATTGTGTCCGTATGAACTGTGTCCATATGAACTGTGTCCGTATGAACTGTATCGGTATGAACTGTATCCGTATGAACTGTGTCCGTGTCAACGGTGTCCGTATGAACGGTGTCCGTATGAACGGTGTCCGTATGAACTGTGTCCGTATGAACTGTATCTGTATGAACTGTATCCGTATGAACTGTATCCGTATGAACTGTATCCGTATGAACTGTGTCCGTATGAACTGTATCGGTATGAACTGTATCGGTATGAACTGTATCGGTATGAACGGTGTCCGTATGAACTGTATCGGTATGAACTGTATCGGTATGAACTGTATCTGTATGAACTGTATCGGTATGAACTGTATCTGTATGAACTGTATCGGTATGAACTGTATCGGTATGAACGGTGTCCGTATGAACTGTATCGGTATGAACTGTATCGGTATGAACGGTGTCGGTATGAACGGTGTCCGTATGAACTGTATCCGTATGAACTGTATCCGTATGAACTGTATCGGTATGAACTGTATCGGTATGAACTGTATCCGTATGAACTGTATCCGTATGAACTGTATCCGTATGAACTGTATCCGTATGAACTGTATCCGTATGAACGGTGTCCGTATGAACTGTATGTGTATGAACTGTGTCCGTATGAACTGTGTCCGTATGAACTGTATCCGTATGAACTGTATCCGTATGAACTGTATCCGTATGAACTGTATCCGTATGAACGGTGTCCGTATGAACTGTATCCGTATGAACTGTATCGGTATGAACTGTATCGGTATGAACTGTATCTGTATGAACTGTGTCCGTATGAACTGTATGAACTGTATGGGTATGAACTGTATGGGTATGAACTGTATCCGTATGAACTGTATCCGTATGAACTGTGTCCGTATGAACTGTATCCGTATGAACTGTATCCGTATGAACTGTATCCGTATGAACTGTATCCGTATGAACTGTATCCGTATGAACTGTATCCGTATGAACTGTATCCGTATGAACGGTGTCCGTATGAACTGTATCAGTATGAACTGTGTCCGTATGAACTGTGTCCGTATGAACTGTGTCCGTATGAACTGTGTCCATATGAACTGTGTCCGTATGAACTGTATCGGTATGAACTGTATCCGTATGAACTGTGTCCGTATGAACGGTGTCCGTATGAACTGTATCGGTATGAACTGTATCCGTATGAACTGTGTCCGTATGAACTGTGTCCGTATGAACGGTGTCCGTATGAACTGTATCGGTATGAACTGTATCAGTATGAACGGTGTCCGTATGAACTGTATCCGTATGAACTGTATCCGTATGAACTGTATCCGTATGAACTGTGTCCGTATGAACTGTGTCCGTATGAACTGTGTCCGTATGAACGGTGTCCGTATGAACGGTGTCCGTATGAACGGTGTCCGTATGAACTGTATCGGTATGAACGGTGTCCGTATGAACTGTATCGGTATGAACTGTATCGGTATGAACTGTATCGGTATGAACTGTATCCGTATGAACTGTATCCGTATGAACTGTATCCGTATGAACTGTATCGGTATGAACTGTATCCGTATGAATTGTATCCGTATGAACTGTATCCGTATGAACTGTATCCGTATGAACTGTATCCGTATGAACTGTATCCGTATGAACGGTGTCGGTATGAACTGTATCCGTATGAACGGTGTCCGTATGAACTGTGTCTGTATGAACTGTATCGGTATGAACTGTATCTGTATGAACTGTATCGGTATGAACTATATCGGTATGAACGGTGTCCGTATGAACTGTATCCGTATGAACTGTATCTGTATGAACTGTATCCGTATGAACTGTATCTGTATGAACTGTATCCGTATGAACTGTATCCGTATGAACAGTGTCCGTATGAACTGTATCCGTATGAACTGTATCCGTATGAACTGTATCGGTATGAACTGTATCGGTATGAACTGTATCGGTATGAACTGTATCGGTATGAACTGTATCGGTATGAACTGTATCTGTATGAAATGTGTCCGTATGAACTGTATCCGTATGAACTGTATCCGTATGAACTGTATCCGTATGAACTGTATCCGTATGAACTGTATCCGTATGAACTGTATCGGTATGAACTGTATCCGTATGAACTGTGTCCGTATGAACGGTGTCCGTATGAACTGTATCGGTATGAACTGTATCCGTATGAACTGTGTCCGTATGAACTGTGTCCGTATGAACGGTGTCCGTATGAACTGTATCGGTATGAACTGTATCAGTATGAACGGTGTCCGTATGAACTGTATCCGTATGAACTGTATCCGTATGAACTGTATCCGTATGAACTGTGTCCGTATGAACTGTGTCCGTATGAACTGTGTCCGTATGAACTGTGTCCGTATGAACGGTGTCCGTATGAACGGTGTCCGTATGAACTGTATCGGTATGAACGGTGTCCGTATGAACTGTATCGGTATGAACTGTATCGGTATGAACTGTATCCGTATGAACGGTGTCCGTATGAACTGTATCCGTATGAACTGTATCCGTATGAACTGTATCCGTATGAACTGTATCGGTATGAACTGTATCGGTATGAACTGTATCCGTATGAATTGTATCCGTATGAACTGTATCCGTATGAACTGTATCCGTATGAACTGTATCTGTATGAACGGTGTCGGTATGAACTGTATCCGTATGAACGGTATCCGTATGAACGGTGTCCGTATGAACTGTGTCTGTATGAACTGTATCGGTATGAACTGTATCTGTATGAACTGTATCGGTATGAACTATATCGGTATGAACGGTGTCCGTATGAACTGTATCCGTATGAACTGTATCTGTATGAACTGTATCCGTATGAACTGTATCTGTATGAACTGTATCCGTATGAACTGTATCCGTATGAACGGTGTCCGTATGAACTGTATCCGTATGAACTGTATCCGTATGAACTGTATCCGTATGAACTGTATCGGTATGAACTGTATCCGTATGAACTGTATCCGTATGAACTGTATCGGTATGAACTGTATCCGTATGAACTGTATCGGTATGAACTGTATCGGTATGAACTGTATCTGTATGAACTGTGTCCGTATGAACTGTATGAACTGTATGGGTATGAACTGTATGGGTATGAACTGTATGGGTATGAACTGTATCCGTATGAACTGTATCCGTATGAACGGTGTCCGTATGAACTGTATCCGTATGAACTGTATCCGTATGAACTGTATCGGTATGAACTGTATCCGTATGAACTGTATCCGTATGAACTGTATCGGTATGAACTGTATCCGTATGAACTGTATCGGTATGAACTGTATCGGTATGAACTGTATCTGTATGAACTGTGTCCGTATGAACTGTTCCATATGAACTGTGTCCGTATGAACTGTATCTGTATGAACTGTATCCGTATGAACTGTATCGGTATGAACTGTATCCGTATGAACTGTATCCGTATGAACGGTGTCCGTATGAACTGTATCCGTATGAACTGTATCCGTATGAACTGTATCGTATGAACTGTATCCGTATGAACTGTATCCGTATGAACTGTATCCGTATGAACTGTATCCGTATGAACTGTATCCGTATGAACGGTGTCCGTATGAACTGTATCGGTATAAACTGTGTCCGTATGAACTGTGTCCGTATGAACTGTGTCCGTATGAACTGTGTCCATATGAACTGTGTCCGTATGAACTGTATCTGTATGAACTGTATCCGTATGAACTGTATCTGTATGAACTGTATCCGTATGAACTGTATCCGTATGAACGGTGTCCGTATGAACTGTATCCGTATGAACTGTATCCGTATGAACTGTATCCGTATGAACTGTATCGGTATGAACTGTATCCGTATGAACTGTATCCGTATGAACTGTATCGGTATGAACTGTATCCGTATGAACTGTATCGGTATGAACTGTATCGGTATGAACTGTATCTGTATGAACTGTGTCCGTATGAACTGTATGAACTGTATGGGTATGAACTGTATGGGTATGAACTGTATCCGTATGAACTGTATCCGTATGAACTGTATCCGTATGAACTGTATCCGTATGAACTGTATCCGTATGAACTGTATCCGTATGAACGGTGTCCGTATGAACTGTATCGGTATAAACTGTGTCCGTATGAACTGTATCCGTATGAACTGTGTCCGTATGAACTGTATCCGTATGAACTGTGTCCGTATGAACTGTATCGGTATGAACTGTATCCGTATGAACTGTGTCCGTATCAACGTGTCCGTATGAACGGTGTCCGTATGAACTGTGTCCGTATGAACTGTATCCGTATGAACTGTATCCGTATGAACTGTATCCGTATGAACTGTATCCGTATGAACTGTGTCCGTATGAACTGTGTCCGTATGAACTGTATCCGTATGAACTGTGTCCGTATGAACTGTGTCCGTATGAACTGTATCCGTATGAACTGTTCCGTATGAACTGTATCCGTATGAACTGTATCCGTATGAACGGTGTCCGTATGAACTGTATCCGTATGAACTGTATCCGTATGAACTGTGTCCGTATGAACTGTATCCGTATGAACTGTGTCCGTATGAACTGTATCCGTATGAACTGTATCCGTATGAACTGTATCCGTATGAACTGTGTCCGTATGAACTGTATCCGTATGAACTGTATCCGTATGAACTGTATCCGTATGAACTGTATCGGTATGAACTGTATCGGTATGAACTGTATCCGTATGAACTGTATCGGTATGAACTGTATCCGTATGAACTGTGTCCGTATGAACTGTATCGGTATGAACTGTATCTGTATGAACTGTATCGGTATGAACTGTATCGGTATGAACTGTATCGGTATGAACGGTGTCCGTATGAACTGTATCGGTATGAACTGTATCGGTATGAACGTATCCGTATGAACTGTATCCGTATGAACTGTATCCGTATGAACTGTATCGGTATGAACTGTATCCGTATGAACTGTATCCGTATGAACTGTATCCGTATGAACTGTATCCGTATGAACTGTATCCGTATGAACGGTGTCCGTATGAACTGTATGAACTGTATGTGTATGAACTGTGTCCGTATGAACTGTATCCGTATGAACTGTATCCGTATGAACTGTATCCGTATGAACTGTATCGGTATGAACTGTATCCGTATGAACTGTATCCGTATGAACTGTATCCGTATGAACTGTATCCGTATGAACTGTATCCGATGAACTGTATCCGTATGAACGTGTCCTTATGAACTGTATCCGTATGAACTGTATCTGTATGAACTGTATCCGTATGAACTACCGTATGAACTGTATCCGTATGAACTGTATCCGATGAACTGTATCCGTATGAACTGTATCCGTATGAACTGTATCCGTATGAACTGTATCTGTATGAACTGTATCCGTATGAACTGTATCCGTATGAACTGTATCCGTATGAACTGTATCCGTATGAACTGTATCCGTATGAACTGTATCCGTATGAACAGTATCCGTATGAACTGTATCCGTATGAACTGTATCCGTATGAACTGTATCGGTATGAACTGTATCCGTATGAACTGTATCCGTATGAACTGTATCGGTATGAACTGTATCCGTATGAACTGTATCGGTATGAACTGTATCGGTATGAACTGTATCTGTATGAACTGTATCCGTATGAACTGTATCCGTATGAACTGTATGGGTATGAACTGTATGGGTATGAACTGTATGGGTATGAACTGTATCCGTATGAACTGTATCCGTATGAACTGTATCCGTATGAACTCCGTATGAACTGTATCGGTAT
>JABXNX010000247.1:7994-19694 GCA_014843695.1 Archivesica marissinica
GGGGGGGGGGTCGAACCTGCGATCCCAGGATTACCAGTCCAGCGTATAACCACTGGACTATGATCTTACAGTACCTGTGCCAGGTAATCATTTATAAACTGGCAAACAGTAGCCTGCTTGTAATACCTGTTATTTGAAACATTTTATTTTTTTTAAATTATTAAATGTAGCCATTTATATCTTCTGAACCTGACAGTGAAACCAATGGAAGAAGACAAAACGATGTTGCCGAAGACAGGTTTGACGTTTGGAATGGGTAACCTTGATCCTAGCAAGGAGCCTGCGCGGACGACCACGACCACTGGTTTCAGTGGATTCGGCTTTAATTCCACCACAGCTCCGTTGTTTGGTTCGTCTGCTCCTGGAGCAGCATTCAGTTTCGCAATTGGAAGTTCAAAACCTTCGTCAAGTGGTGGCGGCGGCGGCGACGAGGCAAAGGGGGATGACATGTATGTTCCGCCGCTTGTAGAGACTATAGAACATAAGGAGGAAGGCTCGCTGTACAGTAAAAAGTAATTATTGGGCATGTACTGGTGCTAGATCTGTTATTGTGTTGAATAGTCGACAACCAATTAAAGTCAAATTAAGTGATAGAATAATTCCGTGATATGTCTGACCAATCAAAAGGCTCCGTTAGATGCTTCCGGGTACCACCATATGTCACCCTGGTACAACTAATGAGGGACCTTGCTTGCTTTTCTATTACCTCCCTTGGCAGATACGGTCCGATTTATCCCTAAGTGTATAGCGGTCCTTTCAGGTGGAATCCTTTGTTTTTACAGTTGTTCCCTAACTAGATGTTGTGATTAATGATAAATGTGATCTTATCCAAATCATGTTAGTTAATTGATAAAAAAAATAGATTTTTTACCCATTGGATAGATAGATATACTGTAGGATATCTGTCGAGATATAATAACATAATAATTACAAGATGGGAAAGTGGAAATAGCTAGCATGTGGCGCAAAGGAAACAACGATAAAAACAGAGGAAACAACTTAAGAGAACCTACATAATTTTAGGGAGTATTCAGGGGCAGTAACTGTGCGATGTCTTTACTGCGAAAAGTTTTCACGACGAGTTGCACTTGTTTCAATTAATTGTCATCTTTTATTTTATCAAATTTTCAATTACACAATTTGTTGTATCAGGTTGTACAAATTGGGTAGGGGTGAATGCAAATAACATGGGGGGTATTTGAAAAACATATATTCCGGTTGTCACTTTGGCAAGCCAAGGTACCTTCAGAGCTGCTTAATAATGTGATTATATATTATTCTTATGTTGAATATCAAGAATGTCTTAATCATGTTTTAATGTCCAGTGGAAGCGCAGTGGTAGCGCGTTCGCTTCAGGTGCGAAAGGCCCGGAGTTTGAGTCCATCTGGAGCCATTACGATTGTGTCCTTAGGCAAAGCATTTAAATTCCACGTTGCCTCTTCTCTCTCCCTCGTGGCGATGGATTCCATCAGGAATGCGGTCTCGAGTGTGACTAATATAAGGTGTAAGTACTTGTTCCGCAATCGAGTTAAAATATTTGTTTATAAACTAAAGCTATTTAATAATGTGATTATATGATTAATCTGATGTTTTAATCATGATTTTAATGTCCATACTGCCTACACATCCATTTATTACAATAGTCAACATTAAGGACAACAATTTGGTAGGAATAAATTTAAAAAAATAATAAAAATGTTTATCAAAAATATTAAGAAAAGTACATAAAAGAATAAAGGTTAAGAATTAATGTTGGAGAGGAATTAATATAAGTTTTCTGAAAACTTGTTTTCCAATCCAAACCATTCACAATTTATGTAATTTTTTGTGTTATACATGTAAATTTATTGGAATAAAAATACTTAACCAAAGGTTAAGAATTAAAAATGCAAAATGCTATAAATGCATTGTTAGATGGAACACACCAAACTATAATCTACTTGCAAGAAATGTATCACAGAGTGTAGCCGGTCCAGTGATTGGGTCAATCCCTACCTACGAGGCTCCCGCTACACCTGTGATATAACCGTGTTGGTTCGGTGGGCATTCATTTAAATTCTCTACGGTGTTCAAACACCCAATCATAAATTTTCAATCAGGATATGTTCTTGTAAACGGCCATCAATTATACGGTATTCTTCCGCGGAAATAAACTATGTACGAATAATAAGAGGATATGTTGTTTGTTTCAGTGTATGATCGAATTATATTTACTGCATAGTTTACACAAATTTATTTTAGCTCGATTATGAAACAAGTTCTTACAACTTATATTATTAATCACCCTCGAGACTTCATTCCTGATGGGCAATGTGGAAATTAAATGCCTTGCCTAATAGCACAATCGTAACGGCTCCAACGGGCTCGAACTTGGGGCCTTTAGCACCTGAAGTGACTGCGCTATCACGACTTCCACATCAAATTATATTTCATTGATGTCACATTTGTGATAATAATAGCTTTCTATGTTCATGAGTGAAATATTGACAACATGCAGCGGCTAGGTACCGCACATGCAGCAGCTAGATACCGCACATGCAGCAGCTAGGTACCTCATGTGCAGCAGCTAGGTACCTCATGTGCAGCAGCTAGGTACCGCACATGCAGCAGCTAGGTACCGCACATGCAGCAGCTAGGTACCGCACATGCAGCAGCTAGGTACCGCACATGCAGCAGATAGGTACCGCACATGCAGCAGCTAGATACCGCACATGCAGCGGCTAGGTACTGCACATGCAGCAGCTAGGTACCGCACATGCAGCAGCTAGATACCGCACATGCGAAGCAGTGAAAAATAAAATGAGGTGTGAGAAACATTTTTACCTACCTCCCTTGAAAAATGTTTGTCATTTACAGTACCTATCACGTACATGAAGAAAGCTTACTTGTATAGTTATTGAAAGCTTTACAGTACCCATCACGTACATGAAGAAAGCTTACTTGTATAGTTATTGAATGCTTTACATTACCCATCATGTACATGAAGAAAGCTTACTTGTATAGTTATTGCGACATTTACAGTACCCATCATGTACATGAAGAAAGTTTACTTGTATAGTTATTGCGACATTTACAGTACCCATCATGTACATGAAGAAAGCTTACTTGTATAGTTATTGAGAGCTTTACAGTACCCATCATGTACATGAAGAAAGCTTACTTGTATAGTTATTGAGAGCTTTCGCATAAATTTAATCTATGTTGTTGTTTATTTGCAACTTTGCCAGGCAAAAAGTAGTCCAAATATTTAGACTTGAAAATGTGACATTTTACTATCCAGACATTTTTCAAAGTCTAAACGCTAAACCTCAATAATGCGTAGCATATTTTATATTCTAAAAAGTCGTTTTTTATAAATTAAAATTGCTAACAAGATGAACACACTCACCGTTGTTTGAATTCTGCACAGTCTATGACGTCTCTTGACACAATATTATACAAGGAATCAACGTTTAAATTTCATGGGAGAGTTTCACCATTCCATTTCACCCATTTTGAATTTTTTTGTTATTACGAAAAGCCAAAATGGAAATCATTAGACGAAATTGTTTTGAAGATTCATCTCCGGTGCCATTACGGTGAACCAAATAAGATTTCGTTCAATATCCAATTATTCAGAATCATACGCATGAAATGTACTAACAAATAATTCATTTGGATTTCTTTTGTGAAGACTGCGCAGATAAAGTGGGAGAATCTCGCCTGTCAACTTCAAACAGCTAAATGATATGCACAATGGAAAGACAATATATTTTAAACGTTCTTAATATCTATATTTATGATTATTCTTAACACCAATGCACACATTTATGACCGTTCATGTCCGGAAAGCTTCAAAATATTGGTCAGAAATCCCACCATCGGATCAGGGCGGAAAGTGCTATGCGAAAATGAGCTTTAACGATAAGACTTCGAAATAACGGGGAGAGAAATTATGTAGAGGTCATATATATAGGACTAGGCGAAAAGGTGCCTTCTGGTTGTATAGGATCAAACCAATGTTTGAGGAGAAGAATTATATAAGACCGTCTTTCATTCTAATCCTTTTTCTGTATTTTGATTATGTGTGATGTATGCATTGTTCAATATGTATTACTGTTGATATATATATACATAACAGTCAATTGTAACATTATTTTGATTATGTGTGATGTATGCATTGTTCAATATGTATTACTGTTGATATATATATATACATAACAGTCAATTGTAACATTATTTTGATTATGTGTGATGTATGCATTGTTCAATATGTATTACTGTTGATATATATATACATAACAGTCAATTGTAACATTATTTTATTCCTAATATTGATTTGCACATATGATACTTTGCATACCAGTGCGCCTCCGTGGACGAGTGGTTATGGTCGCTGACTTGTATACCACTGTAACCTATCATCACTGATGGTCACATAACTGCCTGCCTGCCTATATACATGTTCTTGTGATGCTTTACAACCTCATTTTCTGTGGCCGAGAGGTTACTGTAGTCAATTTTTCAAATCACTAGCCCGTCAACGCCTCTGGCCGAGAGGTTACCGTAGTCCACTTCAAATCACTAGCCCGTCGACGCCTCTGGTCGAGAGGTTACCGTAGTCCACTTCAAATCACTAGCCCGTCAACGCCTCTGGTCGAGAGGTTACCGTAGTCCACTTCAAATCACTAGCCCGTCAACGCCTCTGGTCGAGAGGTTACCGTAGTCCACTTCAAATCACTAGCCCGTCAACGCCTCTGGTCGAGAGGTTACCGTAGTCCACTTCAAATCACTAGCCCGTCAACGCCTCTGGTCGAGAGGTTACCGTAGTCCACTTCAAATCACTAGCCCGTCAACGCCTCTGACCAAGAGGTTACCGTAGTCCACTTCAAATCACTAGCCCGTCAACGCCTCTGACCAAGAGGTTACCGTAGTCCACTTCAAATCACTAGCCCGTCAACGCCTCTGACCAAGAGGTTACCATAGTCCACTTCAAATCACTAGCCCGTCAACGCCTCTGGTCGAGAGGTTACCGTAGTCCACTTCAAATCACTAGCCCGTCAACGCTGTAGGTTCGGATCCCACTGGGGGGTGTCAAATTCTTTTAGGTGAGGAAGCTATCCAGCTGGCTTGCTGAATGTCTGTGGTTCTACCCAGATACCTGTCCGTGCCTGAAATACCGCTCAAATGGGCACCCAGGTCTTCCTCCACCACTAACGGCTAAAGGAGCCGCCATATTCCGTAAGCTGTTAAAAACATCATTTTTTCAATAAGCGGGAAAACGAATATTATTCCCTGTTCATATCAAATCATTAACGATTAGCGCAGTGGTTAGCGCGCTCGTTTCTCACAAGGCAACTTGGATGGTTTTCTCCGGGTACTCCCACACGAATTATCACATTTACGCTTTCATCTGCGCCATCGAGATTAATATAAGTTGTTAAAACTTGTTACAATGATTGTTTAATTATAGTTTATTCATTATTATATATGTATATATAATATGTTAATAATATAGACATACATTTGCAACTTCAGTTTACAACACAATGTCAGTCATACACCAAGACTACCTTTTTGCCTGGATCATGCACTGTATATGCTGTTGCTATAGTGTCGAGTGCTTGATATATTGTACGATTTTACTGCTTGTGATTCCAGCAGGTGTTTTAACCCATAACCTACCAATCACTACCAAACTGAACATGCCGTCTGATCCTATGTCATATGCTCTTCGGATAGTGAAGCTAAAACAATTGTCTGAATAGCAAACCACGTAGATCCTGATCAGATGCGGCCGATCTGGATCTATGTTATTTGCACATTCAGTCCAATTTATTCGGCAGGTTACGGGTTAATGCCATTTCTTTTATTGTTATTTTGCTGTAAATGAGATTTGAAGCCAGAATGAATTTCGTTTGTGATTGGGATTCTATAAGGCGATCTAGACTCTATGGTCATGAAATCTGTGCGTTTTGGCATGTACTCGCATATAAGACGGGTTGATAAGATGGATACCAAGATCATGTATAAATTGCATGTTTGGCCTGTGCAAGTTGAAGAAACTTTCAGTGTCGGGGTGCTTTCTTCTCTGCAACGTAATTATGGATACCATTTGGCACATTAAAAAAAATATATTTATTTTTTTTATTTTAAAAACGGGAAGCCACTTTTGAGGCCATATGCCCGAGGTTATAACACTTTTCTCAGATGTCAAGCTCAAATGATTTGATTGGTTGATTCTGAGTTTTACTGCCAGCTGAACCAATCAGACGCTTGAGACTGAGTTTGAGATAGGAGAAAAGTGTTATAACCTCGATGGCCTGATCTGGTGGTAAAAAACTTGTCTTATAGTCGAGTATGGACGGTACCATATTAACTCATTTAACCCCAAGTAACTGACATGGACTGGTCCATGACATTCTTAGACCAATAAATTAATAAGAAAATTAAATTTGGACCAATTCATTTTATTAAAATGGGTAATTTTGTCTAAAAACAGTAATATTACCTGCAAAAAGTGCAGATCCTGATGAGACGGCTCGTCACGAGCCGGCTCATCTGGATCTACACTTTTTGTAAGCCTATCTAGAGGTCTGTGGTGTTGAAAGGGTTAATGATCAAACCATGTACAGTTTAGTGTTCATTATACTCCTAATTACACCAAGCACTTTTCAATGTTAGGTTTGACATTAAAAATAATGGGCATTACAATCATTGACATTACATTGAAAATTGTGTGTGTTTTACTTTTCTTTTTGCTACCGGTTGCCCATTTGAGCGACGCCGCCTGAAGAGATTAGTCATTTTAGATGTTTGGAGGATAGTGCAATGATACAGACAGAGACCCATTCCAGTGTCTCCTCTGGTTCTTTTACGTGCACGGTGTAAAGCACCGACACGAGACATCAGTTTAATGTCCCATCTGAAAGATTGTTAATTTTATTAGGGTCAGGCTCGGGATCGAACCTACGGTCCCTGGATTACCAGACAACAGATCCGTCTGTGGGGAAATGTTTTGCTAATGTTATTTTTATGTTATAAGACAATTTCGCACACATTTACGTTTCTGTCACTATCTAAACTTTGGAAGTCGGGATAGCGCAGTGGATGCGCGTTCGCTTCAGGTACAGAGTTTGAGCTCCACTGGAGCTGTTACGATTGTGCCCTTAGTCAAGGCAATTAAATTCCACATTGTCTCTTCTCTTTCCCTCGTGGCGATGGATTCCATCAGGAATGCGGTCTCGAGAGTGATTAATATAAGTTGAAAGAACTTGTTTCGCAATCGAGCTAAAATAAATTTGTATAAACTAATCTTTCGTATGTATTGATAACAAAATTGCATCAGAACAGAATGCAAACAAACAGATATATTGCATGCTAAATTTGATGGGTGGTGTCACTGGTGTGCAATTTACAGGTCAAATATAAGATCACGGGTTCGAGCCCCGCTCAGGCCGTGTCTCATTTATATGAAAAAGTTGGCAGTTTCTTATGGAGGCTGGTGCACCCAAGTACTGGTTAACCGCTGGAGCCTGCCCAGGAAAGGTGTTGTTAGGTAAACTGCCCGCCGGCGATATAGCCCAAAATGGTGCTGATGCAGGCGTAAAACCCGAAATATAAATAAAATAAAAACAGGTCAAATATCGCAGCCCCACAAGACAAGCCATTGCTTTAGTTTAAACAATATTTTATTTCAATGAATGTACATAGTCTAATGATCACAATATGAAAATACATGTAGGATTGAGGAGAAAGCAACTTGCTTATATGGTTACCTCTTTCCTAATTGCTTTAAGCGTTGTTATATGTATGTTTTTAATATAAACTCGAGAAGTACAAAATAAGCTGTAATACAGTTTTGAACCTATTATCTTGACCTACATTTCCAGTGACTTTGAAACTACAGGTCTGGGTATTGAATCCTATACGGGAATAATGAATGAGGGACAACTCTTTTTTTTTCTTCTAGCCCACTGTTAGGGATGCTCACCTGTAGACTAGTCTTGATCCCGACATGTACCCCGAACGCATTTATAATTGTCTTAAACCCGACAGGTACTCCCAACGCATTTCGAATTGTCTTAAACGCGACATGTACCCGAACACATTTCGAATTGTCTTAAACGCGACATGTACCCCGAACGCATTTCGAATTGTCTTAAACGCGACATGTACCCGAACGCATTTCGAATTGTATTAAACTCGACATGTCCCAGAACGCATTTCGAATTGTCTTAAGCGCGACATGTACCCGAACGCATTTCGAAATGTCTTAAACCCGACATGTACCCCGAACACATTTAGAATTGTCTTAAACCCGACATGTACTCCAAACGCATTTCGAATTGTATATAACCCGACATGTACTCCCAACGCATTTAGAATTGTATTTAACCAGACATGTACCCCAAACACATTTAGAATTGTCTTAAACCCGACATGTACCCCGAACGCATTTAGAATTGTCTGAAACCCGACATGTACTCCCAACGCATTTAGAATTGTCTTAAACCAGACATGTACTCCCAAAGCATTTAGAATTGTCTTAAACCAGACATGTACCCCAAACACATTTAGAATTGTCTTAAACCCGACATGTACCCCGAACGCATTTAGAATTGTCTTAAACCCGACATGTACCCCGAACGCATTTAGAATTGTCTTAAACCCGACATGTACTTCCAACGCATTTAGAATTGTCTTAAACCAGACATGTACTCCCAACGCATTTAGAATTGTCTTAAACCAGACATGTACCCCAAACACATTTAGAATTGTCTTAAACCCGACATGTACTCCAAACGCATTTAGAATTGTATATAACCCGACATGTACTCCCAACGCATTTAGAATTGTCTTAAACCAGACATGTACCCCGAACGCATTTAGAATTGTCTTAAACCAGACATGTACTCCCAACGCATTTAGAATTGTCTTAAACCCGACATGTACCCCAAACGCATTTAGAATTGTCTTAAACCCGACATGTACCCGCACGCATTTAGAATTGTCTTAAACCCGACATGTACTCCCAACGCATTTAGAATTGTCTTAAACCCGACATGTACTCCCAACGCATTTAGAATTGTCTTAAACCCGACATGTACTCCCAACGCATTTAGAATTGTCTTAAACCCGACATGTACTCCAACGCATTTAGAATTGTCTTAACCCGACATGTACTCCCAACGCATTTAGAATTGTCTTAAACCAGACATGTACCCCGAACGCATTTAGAATTGTCTTAAACCAGACATGTACTCCGAACGCATTTAGAATTGTCTTAAACCAGACATGTACTCCCAACGCATTTAGAATTGTCTTAAACCCGACATGTACCCCGAACGCATTTAGAATTGTCTTAAACCAGACATGTACTCCCAACGCATTTAGAATTGTCTTAAACCAGACATGTACCCCAAACACATTTAGAATTGTCTTAAACCCGACATGTACCCCGAACGCATTTAGAATTGTCTTAAACCCGACATGTACTCCCAACGCATTTAGAATTGTCTTAAACCCGACATGTACTCCCAAAGCATTTAGAATTGTCTTAAACCCGACATGTACCCCGAACGCATTTAGAATTGTCTTAAACCCGACATGTACCCCGAACGCATTTAGAATTGTCTTAAACCCGACATGTACCCCGAACGCATTTAGAATTGTCTTAAACCCGACATGTACCCCGAACGCATTTAGAATTGTCTTAAACCAGACATGTACTCCCAACGCATTTAGAATTGTCTTAAACCCGACATGTACTCCCAACGCATTTAGAATTGTCTTAAACCAGACATGTACCCCCAACGCATTTAGAATTGTCTTAAACCCGACATGTACTCCAAACGCATTTAGAATTGTATATAACCCGACATGTACTCCCAACGCATTTAGAATTGTCTTAAACCAGACATGTACCCCGAACGCATTTAGAATTGTCTTAAACCAGACATGTACTCCCAACGCATTTAGAATTGTCTTAAACCCGACATGTACCCTGAACGCATTTAGAATTGTCTTAAACCCGACATGTACCCCGCACACATTTAGAATTGTCTTAAACCCGACATGTACTCCCAACGCATTTAGAATTGTATTTAACCAGACATGTACCCCGAACACATTTAGAATTGTCTTAAACCCGACATGTACCCCGCACACATTTAGAATTGTCTTAAACCCGACATGTACTCCCAACGCATTTAGAATTGTCTTAAACCCGACATGTACTCCCAACGCATTTAGAATTGTCTTAAACCCGACATGTACTCCCAACGCATTTAGAATTGTCTTAAACCCGACATGTACTCCAAACGCATTTAGAATTGTATATAACCCGACATGTACTCCCAACGCATTTAGAATTGTCTTAAACCAGACATGTACCCCGAACGCATTTAGAATTGTCTTAAACCAGACATGTACTCCGAACGCATTTAGAATTGTCTTAAACCAGACATGTACTCCCAACGCATTTAGAATTGTCTTAAACCCGACATGTACCCCGAACGCATTTAGAATTGTCTTAAACCAGACATGTACTCCCAACGCATTTAGAATTGTCTTAAACCAGACATGTACCCCAAACACATTTAGAATTGTCTTAAACCCGACATGTACCCCGAACGCATTTAGAATTGTCTTAAACCCGACATGTACTCCCAACGCATTTAGAATTGTCTTAAACCCGACATGTACTCCCAAAGCATTTAGAATTGTCTTAAACCCGACATGTACCCCGAACGCATTTAGAATTGTCTTAAACCCGACATGTACCCCGAACGCATTTAGAATTGTCTTAAACCCGACATGTACCCCGAACGCATTTAGAATTGTCTTAAACCCGACATGTACTCCCAACGCATTTAGAATTGTCTTAAACCAGACATGTACTCCCAAAGCATTTAGAATTGTCTTAAACCAGACATGTACCCCAAACACATTTAGAATTGTCTTAAACCCGACATGTACTCCAAACGCATTTAGAATTGTATATAACCCGACATGTACTCCCAACGCATTTAGAATTGTCTTAAACCAGACATGTACCCCGAACGCATTTAGAATTGTCTTAAACCAGACATGTACTCCCAACGCATTTAGAATTGTCTTAAACCCGACATGTACCCTGAACGCATTTAGAATTGTCTTAAACCCGACATGTACCCCGCACACATTTAGAATTGTCTTAAACCAGACATGTACTCCCAACGCATTTAGAATTGTCTTAAACCCGACATGTACTCCCAACGCATTTAGAATTGTATTTAACCAGACATGTACCCCAAACACATTTAGAATTGTCTTAAACCCGACATGTACCCCGAACGCATTTAGAATTGTCTTAAACCCGACATGTACTCCCAACGCATTTAGAATTGTCTTAAACCGACATGTACTCCAACGCATTTAGAATTGTCTTAAACCCGACATGTACTCCCAACGCATTTAGAATTGTCTTAAACCCGACATGTACCCCGAACGCATTTAGAATTGTCTTAAACCAGACATGTACTCCGAACGCATTTAGAATTGTCTTAAACCAGACATGTACTCCCAACGCATTTAGAATTGTCTTAAACCCGACATGTACTCCCAACGCATTTAGAATTGTCTTAAACCAGACATGTACCCCAAACGCATTTAGAATTGTCTTAAACCCGACATGTACCCCGAACGCATTTAGAATTGTCTTAAACCCGACATGTACTC
>JABXNX010003923.1:0-20096 GCA_014843695.1 Archivesica marissinica
CGCACTAGACAAATTCTACCTCGTGTTTAGTAATAAATGTCATGATGACTGTACCCGTGTATACTGCGCACTAGACAAATTCTACCTCGTGTTTAGTAATAAATGTCATGATGACTGTACCCGTGTATACTGCGCACTAGACAAATTCTACCTCGTGTTTAGTAATAAATGTCATGATGACTGTACCCGTGTATACTGCGCACTAGACAAATTCTACCTCGTGTTTAGTAATAAATGTCATGATGACTGTACCCATGTATACTGCGCACTAGACAAATTCTACCTCGTGTTTAGTAATAAATGTCATGATGACTGTACCCGTGTATACTGCGCACTAGACAAATTCTACCTCGTGTTTAGTAATAAATGTCATGATGACTGTACCATTGTATACTGCGCACTAGACAAATTCTACCTCGTGTTTAGTAATAAATGTCATGATGACTGTACCCGTGTATACTGCGCACTAGACAAATTCTACCTCGTGTTTAGTAATAAATGTCATGATGACTGTACCTGTGTATACTGCGCACTAGACAAATTCTACCTCGTGTTTAGTAATAAAAGTCATGATGACTGTACCATTGTATACTGCGCACTAGACAAATTCTACATCGTGTTTAGTAATAAATGTCATGATGACTGTACCCATGTATACTGCGCACTAGACAAATTCTACCTCGTGTTTAGTAATAAATATCATGAGGACTGTACCCGTGTATACTGCGCACTAGACAAATTCTACCTTGTGTTTAGTAATAAATATCATGAGGACTGTACCCTTGTATACTGTGCACTAGACAAATTCTACCTCGTGTTTAGTAATAAAAGTCATGATGACTGTACCATTGTATACTGCGCACTAGACAAATTCTACCTCATGTTTAGTAATAAATATCATGATGACTGTACATACGAATACTGCGCACTAGACAAATTCTACCTCGTGTTTAGTAATAAATGTCATGATGACTGTACCTGTGTATACTGCGCACTAGACAAATTCTACATCGTGTTAAGTAATAAAAGTCATGATGACTGTACCATTGTATACAGCGCACTAGACAAATTCTACCTCATGTTTAGTAATAAATGTCATGATGACTGTACGTACGAATACTGCGCACTAGACAAATTCTACCTCGTGTTTAGTAATAAATGTCATGATGACTGTACCTATGTATACTGCGCACTAGACAAATTCTACCTCGTTCGTGTTTAGTAATAAATGTCATGATGACTGTACCTGTGTATACTGCGCACTAGACAAATTCTACCTCGTGTTTAGTAATAAATGTCATGATGACTGTACCCGTGTATACTGCGCACTAGACAAATTCTACCTCGTGTTTAGTAATAAATGTCATGGTGACTGTACCTGTGTATACGCACAAGACAAATTCTACCTCGTGTTTAGTAATAAATGTCATGATGACTGTCCCTGTGTATACTGTGCACTAGACAAATTCTACCTCGTGTTTAGTAATAAATGTCATGATGACTGTACCTGTGTATACTGTGCACTAGACAAATTCTACCTCGTGTTTAGTAATAAATGTCATGATGACTGTACCTGTGTATACTGTGCACTAGACACATTCTACCTCGTGTTTAGTAATAAATGTCATGATGACTGTACCTGTGTATACTGCGCACTAGACAAATTCTACCTCATGTTTAGTAATAAATGTCATGATGACTGTACCTGTGTATACTGCGCACTAGACAAATTCTACCTCGTGTTTAGTAATAAATGTCATGATGACTGTACCTGTGCATACTCCGCACTAGACAAATTCTACCTCGTGTTTAGTGATAAATGTCATGATGACTGTACCCATGTATACTGCTCACTAGACAAATTCTACCTCGTGTTTAGTAATAAATGTCATGATGACTGTACCTGTGTATACTGCACACTAGACAAATTCTACCTCGTGTTTAGTGATAAATGTCATGATGACTGTACCCGTGTATACTGCGCACAAGACAAATTCTACCTCGTGTTTAGTAATAAATGTCACGATGACTGTACCCGTGTATACTGCGCACTAGACAAATTCTACACAGTGTTTAGTAATAAAAGTCATGATGACTGTACCCATGTATACTGCGCACTAGACAAATTCTACCTCTTGCTTAGTAATAAATGACATGATGACGGTACCCGTGCATACTGCGAACTAGAAAAATTCTACCTGGTGTTTAGTAATAAAAGTCATGACTGTACAATTGTATACTGCGCACTAGACAAATTCTACATCGTGTTTAGTCATAAATGTCATGATGACTGTACCATTGTATACTGCGGACTAGACAAATTCTACATCGTGTTTAGTCATAAATGTCATGATGACTGTATCCGTGTATACTGCGCACTAGACAAATTCTACATCGTGTTTAGTCATAAATGTCATGATGACTGTACCCGTGTATACTGCAGCACTAGACAAATTCTACCTCGTGTTTAGTAATAAATGTCATGATGACTGTACCCATGTATACTGCTCACTAGACAAATTCTACCTCGTGTTTAGTAATAAATGTCATGATGACTGTACCTGTGTATACTGCACACTAGACAAATTCTACCTCGTGTTTAGTGATAAATGTCATGATGACTGTACCCGTGTATACTGCGCACAAGACAAATTCTACCTCGTGTTTAGTAATAAATGTCACGATGACTGTACCCGTGTATACTGCGCACTAGACAAATTCTACACAGTGTTTAGTAATAAAAGTCATGATGACTGTACCCATGTATACTGCGCACTAGACAAATTCTACCTCTTGCTTAGTAATAAATGACATGATGACGGTACCCGTGCATACTGCGAACTAGAAAAATTCTACCTGGTGTTTAGTAATAAAAGTCATGACTGTACAATTGTATACTGCGCACTAGACAAATTCTACATCATGTTTAGTCATAAATGTCATGATGACTGTACCATTGTATACTGCGGACTAGACAAATTCTACATCGTGTTTAGTCATAAATGTCATGATGACTGTATCCGTGTATACTGCGCACTAGACAAATTCTACATCGTGTTTAGTCATAAATGTCATGATGACTGTACCCGTGTATACTGCGCACAAGACAAATTCTACCTCGTGTTTAGTAATAAATGTCATGATGACTGTACCCGTGTATACTGCGCACTAGACAAATTCTACCTCGTGTTTAGTAATAAATGTCATGATGACTGTACCATTGTATACTGCGCAGTAGACAAATTCTACCTCGTGTTTAGTAATAAATGTCATGATGACTGTACCTGTGTATACTGTCCACTAGACAAATTCAAATTCACAACAACATACCCCATAGTGTGTCATACAAACAAACAACAGCACACTCTATAGTGTCTCATACAAACAAACAACACCACACTCTATAATGTGTCATACAAACAACAGCACACTCTATAGTGTGTCATACAAACAAACAACAATACACTCTATAGTGTGTCATATAAACAACAGCACACTCTATAGTGTGTCAAACAAACAACAACACACTCTATAGTGTGTCATACAAACAACAACACACTCTATAGTGTGTCATACAAACTAAAGCACACTCTATAGTGTGTCATACAAACAAACAACAACACACTCTATAGTGTGTCATACAAACAACAACACACTCTATAGTGTCTCATACAAACAAACAACAACACACTCTATAGTGTGTCATACAAACAACACACTCTATAGTGTGTCATACAAACAAACAACAACACAATCTATAGTGTGTCATACACACAAACCACAACACACTCTATAGTGTGTCATACAAACAAACAACAACACACTCTATAGTGTGTCATACAAACATACAACACACTATATAGTGTGTCATACAAACAACAACACACTCTATAGTGTGTCTTACAAACAAACAACAACACACTCCATAGTGTGTCATACAAACAAACAACAACACACTCTATAGTGTGTCTTACAAACAAACAACAACACACTATATAGTGTCTCATACAAACAACAACACACACTACACTGTGTCATACAAACAAACAACAACACACTCTATAGTGTGTCTTACAAACAAACAACAACACACTCTATAGTGTCTCATACAAACAACAACATACTCTATAGTGTGTCATACAAACAACAACACACTCTATAGTGTCTCATACAAACAACAACACACTCTATAGTGTGTCATACAAACAACAACACACTCTATAGTGTGTCTTACAAACAAACAACAACACACTCTATAGTGTGTCTTACAAACAAACAACAACACACTCTATAGTGTGTCATACAAACAACAACACACTCTATAGTGTGTCATACAAACAAACAACAACACATTCTATAGTGTGTCATACCAACAAACAACAACACACTCTATAGTGTGTCATACAAACAACAACACACTCTATAGTGTGTCATACAAACAAACAACACACTCTATAGTGTGTCATACAAACAAACAACAACACATTCTATAGTGTGTCATACAAACAAACAACAACACACTCTATAGTGTGTCATACAAATAAACAACAACACACTCTGTAGTGTGTCATACAAACAAACAACAACACACTCTATAGTGTGTCATACAAACAAACAACAACACTCTCTATAGTGTGTCATACAAACAAACAACAACACACTATATAGTGTGTCTTACAAACAAACAACAACACACTCTATAGTGTCTCATACAAACAATAACACACTCTATAGTGTGTCATACAAACAAACAACAACACACTCCATAGTGTCTCATACAAACAAACAACAACACACTCCATAGTGTGTCATACAAACAAACAACAACACACTCTATAGTTTGTCATACAAACAAACAACAACACACTCTATAGTGTCTCATACAAACAACAACACACTCTATAGTGTGTCAGACAAACAAACAACAACACACTCTATAGTGTGTCTTACAAACAAACAACAACACACTCTATAGTGTCTCATACAAACAACAACACACTCTATAGTGTGTCATACAAACAAACAACAACACACTCTATAGTGTGTCTTACAAACAAACAACAACAAACGCTATAGTGTCTCATACAAACAACAACACACTCTATAGTGTGTCATACAAACAAACAACAACACACTCTATAGTGTGTATTACAAACAAACAACAACACACTCTATAGTGTCTCATACAAACAACAACACACTCTATAGTGTGTCATACAAACAAACAAAAACACACTCTATAGTGTGTCTTACAAACAAACAACAACACACTCTATAGTGTCTCATACAAACAACAACACACTCTATAGTGTGTCATACAAACAACAACACACTCTAGAGTGTGTCATACAAACAAACAACAACACACTCTATAGTGTGTCATACAAACAAACAACAACACACTCTATGATGTGTCTTACAAACAAACAACAACACACTCTATAGTGTCTCATACAAACAACAACACACTCTATAGTGTGTCATACAAACAAACAACAACACACTCTATAGTGTCTCATACAAACAACAACACACTCTATAGTGTGTCATACAAACAACAACACACTCTATAGTGTGTCATACAAACAAACAACAACACACTCTATAGTGTGTCATACAAACAAACAACAACACACTCTATGATGTGTCTTACAAACAAACAACAACACACTCTATAGTGTCTCATACAAACAACAACACACTCTATAGTGTGTCATACAAACAAACAACAACACACTCTATAGTGTGTCATACAAACAAACAACAACACACTCTATGATGTGTCTTACAAACAAACAACAACACACTCTATAGTGTGTCATACAAACAACAACACACTCTATAGTGTGTCATACAAACAAACAACAACACACTCTATAGTGTGTCATACAAACAACAACACACTCTATAGTGTGTCATACAAACAACAACACACTCTGTGATGTGTCTTACAAACAAACAACAACACACTCTATAGTGTGTCATACAAACAACAACACACTCTATAGTGTGTCATACAAACAACAACAACACACTCCATAGTGTCTCATACAAACAAACAACAACACACTCCATAGTGTCTCATACAAACAAACAACAACACACTCCATAGTGTATCTTACAAACAAACAACAACACACTCTATAGTGTGTCATCAAACAAACAACAACACACTCTATAGTGTGTCTTACAAACAAACAACAACACACTCTATAGTGTCTCATACAAACAACAACACACTCTATAGTGTGTCATACAAACAAACAACAACACACTCTATAGTGTGTCTTACAAACAAACAACAACACACTCTATAGTGTCTCATACAAACAACAACACACTCTATAGTGTGTCATACAAACAACAACAACACACTCCATAGTGTCTCATACAAACAAACAACAACACACTCCATAGTGTGTCATACAAACAAACAACAACACACTCTATAGTGTGTCATACAAACAAACAACAACACACTCTATAGTGTGTCATACAAACAAACAACAACACACTCTATAGTGTGTCTTACAAACAAACAACAACACACTCTATAGTGTGTCAAACAAACAACAACACACTCTATAGTGTGTCATACAAACAAACAACAACACACTCTATAGTGTGTCTTACAAACAAACAACAACACACTCTATAGTGTGTCTACAAACAAACAACAACACACTCTATATGTGTCTCATACAAACAACAACACACTCTATAGTGTGTCATACAAACAAACAACAACACACTCTATAGTGTGTCTTACAAACAAACAACAACACACTCTATAGTGTCTCATACAAACAACAACACACTCTATAGTGTGTCATACAAACAACAACAACACACTCCATAGTGTGTCATACAAACAAACAACAACACACTCTATGTGTCTTACAAACAAACAACAACACACTATATGTGTCTTACAAACAAACAACAACACACTCTATAGTGTCTCATACAAACAACAACACACTCTATAGTGTGTCATACAAACAAACAACAACACACTCTATAGTGTGTCTTACAAACAAACAACAACACACTCTATAGTGTCTCATACAAACAACAACACACTCTATAGTGTGTCATACAAACAAACAACAACACACTCTATAGTGTGTCTTACAAACAAACAACAACACACTCTATAGTGTCTCATACAAACAACAACACACTCTATAGTGTGTCATACAAACAACAACAACACACTCCATAGTGTGTCATACAAACAAACAACAACACACTCTATGTGTCTTACAAACAAACAACAACACACTATATGTGTCTTACAAACAAACAACAACACACTCTATAGTGTCTCATACAAACAACAACACACTCTATAGTGTGTCATACAAACAACAACACACTCTATAGTGTGTCTTACAAACAAACAACAACACACTCTATAGTGTCTCATACAAACAACAACACACTCTATAGTGTGTCATACAAACAAACAACAACACACTCTATAGTGTGTCTTACAAACAAACAACAACACACTCTATAGTGTCTCATACAAACAACAACACACTCTATAGTGTGTCATACAAACAAACAACAACACACTCTATAGTGTCTCATACAAACAACAACACACTCTATAGTGTGTCATACAAACAACAACACACTCTATAGTGTGTCATACAAACAAACAACAACACACTCTATAGTGTGTCATACAAACAAACAACAACACACTCTATGATGTGTCTTACAAACAAACAACAACACACTCTATAGTGTGTCATACAAACAACAACACACCCTATAGTGTGTCATACAAACAAACAACACACCCTATAGTGTGTCATACAAACAACAACACACCCTATAGTGTGTCATACAAACAACAACACACCCTATAGTGTGTCATACAAACAACAACACACCCTATAGTGTGTCATACAAACAACAACACACCCTATAGTGTGTCGTACAAACAACAACACACTCTATAGTGTCTCATACAAACAACAACACACTCTATAGTGTGTCATACAAACAACAACAACACACTCCATAGTGTCTCATACAAACAAACAACAACACACTCCATAGTGTGTCATACAAACAAACAACAACACACTCTATAGTGTGTCATACAAACAAACAACAACACACTCTATAGTGTGTCATACAAACAAACAACAACACACTCTATAGTGTGTCTTACAAACAAACAACAACACACTCTATAGTGTCTCAAACAAACAACAACACACTCTATAGTGTGTCATACAAACAAACAACAACACACTCTATAGTGTGTCTTACAAACAAACAACAACACACTCTATAGTGTGTCTTACAAACAAACAACAACACACTCTATGATGTGTCTTACATACAAAGAACAACACACTCTATAGTGTGTCATACAAACAAACAACAACACACTCTATAGTGTGTCATACAAACAAACAACAACACACTCTATAGTGTGTCATACAAACAACAACACACTCTATAGTGTGTCATACAAACAACAACACACTCTATGATGTGTCTTACAAACAAACAACAACACACCAAACACTCTATAGTGTGTCATACAAACAACAACACACTCTATGATGTGTCTTACAAACAAACAACAACACACTATATAGTGAGTCATACAAACAACAACACACTCTATAGTGTGTCATACAAACAAACAACAACACACTATAGTGTGTCATACAAACAACAACACACTCTATAGTGTGTCATACAAACAAACAACAACACACTCATATGTGTCTTACAAACAAACAACAACACACTCTATAGTGTGTCATACAAACAACAACACACTCTATAGTGTGTCATACAAACAAACAACAACACACTCTATAGTGTGTCATACAAACAACAACACACTCTATAGTGTGTCATACAAACAACAACACACTCTATAGTGTGTCTTACAAACAAACAACAACACACTCTATAGTGTCTCATACAAACAACAACACACTCTATAGTGTGTCATACAAACAAACAACAACACACTCTATAGTGTGTCTTACAAACAAACAACAACACACTCTATAGTGTCTCATACAAACAACAACACACTCTATAGTGTGTCATACATACAAACAACAACACACTCTATAGTGTGTCTTACAAACAAACAACAACACACTCTATAGTGTCTCATACAAACAACAACAACACACTCCATAGTGTCTCATACAAACAAACAACAACACACTCCATAGTGTGTCATACAAACAAACAACAACACACTCTATAGTGTGTCATACAAACAAACAACAACACACTCTATAGTGTGTCATACAAACAAACAACAACACACTCTATGTGTCTTACAAACAAACAACAACACACTCTATAGTGTCTCATACAAACAACAACACACTCTATAGTGTGTCATACAAACAAACAACAACACACTCTATAGTGTGTCATACAAACAAACAACAACACACTCTATAGTGTCTCATACAAACAACAACACACTCTATAGTGTGTCATACAAACAAACAACAACACACTCTAGTGTGTCATACAAACAACAACACACTCTATAGTGTGTCATACAAACAACAACACACTCTATAGTGTGTCATACAAACAAACAACAACACACTCTATAGTGTGTCATACAAACAAACAACAACACACTCTATGATGTGTCTTACAAACAAACAACAACACACTCTATAGTGTGTCATACAAACAACAACACACTCTATAGTGTGTCATACAAACAAACAACAACACACTCTATAGTGTGTCATACAAACAACAACACACTCTATAATGTGTCTTACAAACAAACAACAACACACTCTATAGTGTGTCATACAAACAACAACACACTCTATAGTGTGTCATACAAACAAACAACAACACACTCTATGATGTGTCTTACAAACAAACAACAACACACTCTATAGTGTGTCATACAAACAACAACACACTCTATAGTGTGTCATACAAACAACAACACACTCTATAGTGTGTCATACAAAAAACAACAACACACTCTATAGTGTGTCATACAAACAACAACACACTCTATAGTGTGTCATACACAAACAACAACACACTCTATAGTGTGTCATACAAACAACAACACACTCTATAGTGTGTCATACAAAAACAACACACACTCTATAGTGTGTCATACAAACAACAACACACTCTATAGTGTGTCATACAAACAACAACACACTCTATGATGTGTCTTACAAACAAACAACAACACACTCTATAGTGTGTCATACAAACAACAACACACTCTATAGTGTGTCATACAAACAACAACACACTCTATAGTGTGTCATACAAACAACAACACACTCTATAGTGTGTCATACAAACAACAACACACTCTATAATGTGTCATACAAACAAAAAACACACTCTATAGTGTGTCATACAAACAACAACACACTCTATAGTGTGTCATACAAACAACAACACACTCTATAGTGTGTCATACAAACAACAACACACTCTATAGTGTGTCTTACAAACAAACAACAACACACTCTATAGTGTGTCATACAAACAACAACACACTCTATAGTGTGTCATACAAACAAACAACAACACACTCTATAGTGTCTTACAAACAAACAACAACACACTCTATAGTGTCTCATACAAACAACAACACACTCTATAGTGTGTCATACAAACAAACAACAACACACTCTATAGTGTGTCTTACAAACAAACAACAACACACTCTATAGTGTCTCATACAAACAACAACACACTCTATAGTGTGTCATACAAACAACAACACACACTATAGTGTGTCATACAAACAACAACACACTCTATAGTGTGTCATACAAACAACAACACACTCTATAGTGTGTCATACAAACAAACAACAACACACTCTATAGTGTCTCATACAAACAACAACACACTCTATAGTGTGTCATACAAACAACAACAACACACTCTATAGTGTCTCATACAAACAAACAACAACACACTCTATAGTGTGTCATACAAACAAACAACAACACACTCTATAGTGTGTCATACAAACAAACAACAACACACTCTATAGTGTGTCATACAAACAAACAACAACACACTCTATGTGTCTTACAAACAAACAACAACACACTCTATAGTGTCTCATACAAACAACAACACACTCTATAGTGTGTCATCAAACAAACAACAACACACTCTATAGTGTGTCTTACAAACAAACAACAACACACTCTATAGTGTCTCATACAAACAACAACACACTCTATAGTGTGTCATACAAACAAACAACAACACACTCTATAGTGTGTCTTACAAACAAACAACAACACACTCTATAGTGTCTCATACAAACAAACAACAACACACTCTATAGTGTGTCATACAAACAACAACACACTCTATAGTGTGTCATACAAACAAACAACAACACACTCTATGTGTCTTACAAACAAACAACAACACACTCTATAGTGTCTCATACAAACAACAACACACTCTATAGTGTGTCATACAAACAAACAACAACACACTCTATAGTGTGTCTTACAAACAAACAACAACACACTCTATAGTGTGTCATACAAACAACAACACACTCTATAGTGTGTCATACAAACAAACAACAACACACTCTATAGTGTGTCATACAAACAACAACACACTCTATGATGTGTCTTACAAACAAACAACAACACACTCTATAGTGTGTCATACAAACAACAATACACTCTATAGTGTGTCATACAAACAAACAACAACACACTCTATGATGTGTCTTACAAACAAACAACAACACACTCTATAGTGTGTCATACAAACAACAACACACTCTATAGTGTGTCATACAAAGAACAACACACTCTATAGTGTGTCATACAAACAAACAACAACACACTCTATAGTGTGTCATACAAACAACAACACACTCTATAGTGTGTCATACAAACAACAACACACTCTATAGTGTGTCATACAAACAACAACACACTCTATAGTGTGTCATACAAACAACAACACACTATATAGTGTGTCATACAAACAACAACACACTCTATAGTGTGTCATACAAACAACAACACACTCTATGATGTGTCTTACAAACAAACAACAACACACTCTATAGTGTGTCATACAAACAACAATACACTCTATGATGTGTCTTACAAACAAACAACAACACACTCTATAGTGTGTCATACAAACAACAACAACACACTCTATAGTGTGTCATACAAACAACAACACACTATATAGTGTGTCATACAAACAACAGCACACTCTATAGTGTGTCATACAAACTACAACACACTCTATAGTGTGTCATACAAACAACAACACACTCTATAGTGTGTCATACAAACAACAACACACTCTATAGTGTGTCATACAAACAACAACACACTATATAGTGTGTCATACAAACAACAACACACTCTATAGTGTGTCATACAAACTACAACACACTCTATAGTGTGTCTTACAAACAAACAACAACACACTCTATAGTGTCTCATACAAACAACAACACACTCTATAGTGTGTCATACAAACAAACAACAACACACTCTATAGTGCATCTTACAAACAAACAACAACACACTCTATAGTGTCTCATACAAACAACAACACACTCTATAGTGTGTCATACAAACAACAACAACAACAACAACAACACACTCCATAGTGTCTCATACAAACAAACAACAACACACTCCATAGTGTGTCATACAAACAAACAACAACACACTCTATAGTGTGTCATACAAACAAACAACAACACACTCTATAGTGTGTCATACAAACAAACAACAACACACTCTATGTGTCTTACAAACAAACAACAATACACTCTATAGTGTGTCATGCAAAGAACAACACACTCTATAGTGTGTCATACAAACAAACAACAACACACACTATAGTGTGTCATACAAACAACAACACACTCTATAGTGTGTCATACAAACAACAACACACTCTATGATGTGTCTTACAAACAAACAACAACACACTCTATAGTGTGTCATACAAACAACAACACACTATATAGTGTGTCATACAAACTACAACACACTCTATAGTGTGTCTTACAAACAAACAACAACACACTCTATAGTGTCTCATACAAACAACAACACACTCTATAGTGTGTCATACAAACAAACAACAACACACTCTATAGTGCGTCTTACAAACAAACAACAACACACTCTATAGTGTCTCATACAAACAACAACACACTATATAGTGTGTCATACAAACAACAACAACAACAACAACACACTCCATAGTGTCTCATACAAACAAACAACAACACACTCCATAGTGTGTCATACAAACAAACAACAACACACTCTATAGTGTGTCATACAAACAAACAACAACACACTCTATAGTGTGTCATACAAACAAACAACAACACACTATGTGTCTTACAAACAAACAACAACACACTCGATAGTGTCTCATACAAACAACAACACACTCTATAGTGTGTCTTACAAACAAACAACAACACACTCTATAGTGTCTCATACAAACAACAACACACTCTATAGTGTGTCATACAAACAAACAACAACACACTCCATAGTGTGTCTTACAAACAAACAACAACACACTCTATAGTGTCTCATACAAACAACAACACACTCTATAGTGTGTCATACAAACAACAACACACTCTATAGTGTGTCATACAAACAAACAACAACACACTCTATAGTGTGTCATACAAACAACAACACACTCTATGATGTGTCTTACAAACAAACAACAACACACTCTATAGTGTCTCATACAAACAACAACACACTCTATAGTGTGTCATACAAACAAACAACAACACACTCTATAGTGTCTCATACAAACAACAACACACTCTATAGTGTGTCATACAAACAAACAACAACACACCCTATAGTGTGTCATACAAACAAATAACAACACACTCTATAGTGTCTCATACAAACAACAACACACTCTATAGTGTGTCATACAAACAACAACACACTCTATAGTGTGTCATACAAACAAACAACAACACACTCTATAGTGTGTCATACAAACAAACAACAACACACTCTATTGTGCTACAAACAACAACACCATATGTGTCTACAAACAACAACACACTCTATAGTGTGTCATACAAACAACAACACACTCTATAGTGTGTCTTACAAACAAACAACAACACACTCTATAGTGTGTCATACAAACAACAACACACTCTATAGTGTGTCATACAAACAACAACACACTCTATAGTGTGTCATACAAACAAACAACAACACACTCTATGTGTCATACAAACAACAACAACACACTATATGTGTCTTACAAACAAACAACAACACACTCTATAGTGTCTCATACAAACAACAACACACTCTATAGTGTGTCATACAAACAACAACACACTCTATAGTGTGTCTTACAAACAAACAACAACACACTCTATAGTGTCTCATACAAACAACAACACACTCTATAGTGTGTCATACAAACAAACAACAACACACTCTATAGTGTGTCTTACAAACAAACAACAACACACTCTATAGTGTCTCATACAAACAACAACACACTCTATAGTGTGTCATACAAACAACAACAACACACTCCATAGTGTGTCATACAAACAAACAACAACACACTCTATGTGTCTTACAAACAAACAACAACACACTATATGTGTCTTACAAACAAACAACAACACACTCTATAGTGTCTCATACAAACAACAACACACTCTATAGTGTGTCATACCAACAAACAACAACACACTCTATAGTGTGTCTTACAAACAAACAACAACACACTCTATAGTGTCTCATACAAACAACAACACACTCTATAGTGTGTCATACAAACAAACAACAACACACTCTATAGTGTCTCATACAAACAACAACACACTCTATAGTGTGTCATACAAACAACAACACACTCTATAGTGTGTCATACAAACAAACAACAACACACTCTATAGTGTGTCATACAAACAAACAACAACACACTCTATGATGTGTCTTACAAACAAACAACAACACACTCTATAGTGTGTCATACAAACAACAACACACCCTATAGTGTTTCGTACAAACAAACAACAACACACTCTATAGTGTCTCATACAAACAACAGCACACTCTATAGTGTGTCAAACAAACAACAACACACTCTATAGTGTGTCATACAAACTAAAGCACACTCTATAGTGTGTCATACAAACAAACAACAACACACTCTATAGTGTGTCATACAAACAACAACACACTCTATAGTGTCTCATACAAACAAACAACAACACACTATAGTGTGTCATACAAACAACACACTCTATAGTGTGTCATACAAACAAACAACAACACAATCTATAGTGTGTCATACACACAAACCACAACACACTCTATAGTGTGTCATACAAACAAACAACAACACACTCTATAGTGTGTCATACAAACATACAACACACTATATAGTGTGTCATACAAACAACAACACACTCTATAGTGTGTCTTACAAACAAACAACAACACACTCCATAGTGTGTCATACAAACAAACAACAACACACTCTATAGTGTGTCTTACAAACAAACAACAACACACTCTATAGTGTCTCATACAAACAACAACACACACTACACTGTGTCATACAAACAAACAACAACACACTCTATAGTGTGTCTTACAAACAAACAACAACACACTCTATAGTGTCTCATACAAACAACAACATACTCTATAGTGTGTCATACAAACAACAACACACTCTATAGTGTCTCATACAAACAACAACACACTCTATAGTGTGTCATACAAACAACAACACACTCTATAGTGTGTCTTACAAACAAACAACAACACACTCTATAGTGTGTCTTACAAACAAACAACAACACACTCTATAGTGTGTCATACAAACAACAACACACTCTATAGTGTGTCATACAAACAAACAACAACACATTCTATAGTGTGTCATACCAACAAACAACAACACACTCTATAGTGTGTCATACAAACAACAACACACTCTATAGTGTGTCATACAAACAAACAACACACTCTATAGTGTGTCATACAAACAAACAACAACACATTCTATAGTGTGTCATACAAACAAACAACAACACACTCTATAGTGTGTCATACAAATAAACAACAACACACTCTGTAGTGTGTCATACAAACAAACAACAACACACTCTATAGTGTGTCATACAAACAAACAACAACACTCTCTATAGTGTGTCATACAAACAAACAACAACACACTATATAGTGTGTCTTACAAACAAACAACAACACACTCTATAGTGTCTCATACAAACAATAACACACTCTATAGTGTGTCATACAAACAAACAACAACACACTCCATAGTGTCTCATACAAACAAACAACAACACACTCCATAGTGTGTCATACAAACAAACAACAACACACTCTATAGTTTGTCATACAAACAAACAACAACACACTCTATAGTGTCTCATACAAACAACAACACACTCTATAGTGTGTCAGACAAACAAACAACAACACACTCTATAGTGTGTCTTACAAACAAACAACAACACACTCTATAGTGTCTCATACAAACAACAACACACTCTATAGTGTGTCATACAAACAAACAACAACACACTCTATAGTGTGTCTTACAAACAAACAACAACACACGCTATAGTGTCTCATACAAACAACAACACACTCTATAGTGTGTCATACAAACAAACAACAACACACTCTATAGTGTGTATTACAAACAAACAACAACACACTCTATAGTGTCTCATACAAACAACAACACACTCTATAGTGTGTCATACAAACAAACAAAAACACACTCTATAGTGTGTCTTACAAACAAACAACAACACACTCTATAGTGTCTCATACAAACAACAACACACTCTATAGTGTGTCATACAAACAACAACACACTCTAGAGTGTGTCATACAAACAAACAACAACACACTCTATAGTGTGTCATACAAACAAACAACAACACACTCTATGATGTGTCTTACAAACAAACAACAACACACTCTATAGTGTCTCATACAAACAACAACACACTCTATAGTGTGTCATACAAACAAACAACAACACACTCTATAGTGTCTCATACAAACAACAACACACTCTATAGTGTGTCATACAAACAACAACACACTCTATAGTGTGTCATACAAACAAACAACAACACACTCTATAGTGTGTCATACAAACAAACAACAACACACTCTATGATGTGTCTTACAAACAAACAACAACACACTCTATAGTGTCTCATACAAACAACAACACACTCTATAGTGTGTCATACAAACAAACAACAACACACTCTATAGTGTGTCATACAAACAAACAACAACACACTCTATGATGTGTCTTACAAACAAACAACAACACACTCTATAGTGTGTCATACAAACAACAACACACTCTATAGTGTGTCATACAAACAAACAACAACACACTCTATAGTGTGTCATACAAACAACAACACACTCTATAGTGTGTCATACAAACAACAACACACTCTGTGATGTGTCTTACAAACAAACAACAACACACTCTATAGTGTGTCATACAAACAACAACACACTCTATAGTGTGTCATACAAACAACAACAACACACTCCATAGTGTCTCATACAAACAAACAACAACACACTCCATAGTGTATCTTACAAACAAACAACAACACACTCTATAGTGTGTCAAACAAACAACAACACACTCTATAGTGTGTCATACAAACAAACAACAACACACTCTATAGTGTCTCATACAAACAACAACACACTCTATAGTGTGTCATACAAACAACAACACACTCTATAGTGTGTCTTACAAACAAACAACAACACACTCTATAGTGTCTCATACAAACAACAACACACTCTATAGTGTGTCATACAAACAAACAACAACACACTCTATAGTGTGTCTTACAAACAAACAACAACACACTCTATAGTGTCTCATACAAACAACAACACACTCTATAGTGTGTCATACAAACAACAACAACACACTCCATAGTGTCTCATACAAACAAACAACAACACACTCCATAGTGTGTCATACAAACAAACAACAACACACTCTATAGTGTGTCATACAAACAAACAACAACACACTCTATAGTGTGTCATACAAACAAACAACAACACACTCTATGTGTCTTACAAACAAACAACAACACACTCCATAGTGTATCTTACAAACAAACAACAACACACTCTATAGTGTGTCAAACAAACAACAACACACTCTATAGTGTGTCATACAAACAAACAACAACACACTCTATAGTGTCTCATACAAACAACAACACACTCTATAGTGTGTCATACAAACAACAACACACTCTATAGTGTGTCTTACAAACAAACAACAACACACTCTATAGTGTCTCATACAAACAACAACACACTCTATAGTGTGTCATACAAACAAACAACAACACACTCTATAGTGTGTCTTACAAACAAACAACAACACACTCTATAGTGTCTCATACAAACAACAACACACTCTATAGTGTGTCATACAAACAAACAACAACACACTCTATAGTGTCTCATACAAACAACAACACACTCTATAGTGTGTCATACAAACAACAACACACTCTATAGTGTGTCATACAAACAAACAACAACACACTCTATAGTGTGTCATACAAACAAACAACAACACACTCTATGATGTGTCTTACAAACAAACAACAACACACTCTATAGTGTGTCATACAAACAACAACACACCCTATAGTGTGTCATACAAACAAACAACACACCCTATAGTGTGTCATACAAACAACAACACACCCTATAGTGTGTCATACAAACAACAACACACCCTATAGTGTGTCATACAAACAACAACACACCCTATAGTGTGTCATACAAACAACAACACACCCTATAGTGTGTCGTACAAACAACAACACACTCTATAGTGTCTCATACAAACAACAACACACTCTATAGTGTGTCATACAAACAACAACAACACACTCCATAGTGTCTCATACAAACAAACAACAACACACTCCATAGTGTGTCATACAAACAAACAACAACACACTCTATAGTGTGTCATACAAACAAACAACAACACACTCTATAGTGTGTCATACAAACAAACAACAACACACTCTATAGTGTGTCTTACAAACAAACAACAACACACTCTATAGTGTCTCAAACAAACAACAACACACTCTATAGTGTGTCATACAAACAAACAACAACACACTCTATAGTGTGTCTTACAAACAAACAACAACACACTCTATAGTGTGTCTTACAAACAAACAACAACACACTCTATGATGTGTCTTACATACAAAGAACAACACACTCTATAGTGTGTCATACAAACAAACAACAACACACTCTATAGTGTGTCATACAAACAAACAACAACACACTCTATAGTGTGTCATACAAACAACAACACACTCTATAGTGTGTCATACAAACAACAACACACTCTATGATGTGTCTTACAAACAAACAACAACACACTCTATAGTGTGTCATACAAACAACAACACACTCTATGATGTGTCTTACAAACAAACAACAACACACTATATAGTGAGTCATACAAACAACAACACACTCCATAGTGTGTCATACAAACAAACAACAACACACTCTATAGTGTGTCATACAAACAAACAACAACACACTCTATAGTGTGTCATACAAACAAACAACAACACACTCTATGTGTCTTACAAACAAACAACAACACACTCTATAGTGTGTCATACAAACAACAACACACTCTATAGTGTGTCATACAAACAAACAACAACACACACTATAGTGTGTCATACAAACAACAACACACTCTATAGTGTGTCATACAAACAACAACACACTCTATGATGTGTCTTACAAACAAACAACAACACACTCTATAGTGTCTCATACAAACAACAACACACTATATAGTGTGTCATACAAACAACAACACACTCTATAGTGTGTCTTACAAACAAACAACAACACACTCTATAGTGTCTCATACAAACAACAACACACTCTATAGTGTGTCATACAAACAAACAA
>JABXNX010003924.1:0-17500 GCA_014843695.1 Archivesica marissinica
ACTATATACATTATACCACGGAGAATTAACCAATGAATGATGTACACTATATACATTATACCACGGAGAATTAACCAATGAATGATGTACACTATATACATTATACCACGGAGAATTAACCAATGAATGATGTACACTATATACATTATACCACGGAGAATTAACCAATGAATGATGTACACTATATACATTATACCACGGAGAATTAACCAATGAATGATGTACACTATATACATTATACCACGGAGAATTAACCAATGAATGATGGACACTATATACATTATACCACGGAGAATTAACCAATGAATGATGGACACTATATACATTATACCACGGAGAATTAACCAATGAATGATGTACACTATATACATTATACCACGGAGAATTAACCAATGAATGATGTACACTATATCCATTATACCACGGAGAATTAACCAATGAATGATGTACACTATATACATTATACCACGGAGAATTAACCAATGAATGATGTACACTATATACATTATACCACGGAGAATTAACCAATGAATGATGTACACTATATACATTATACCACGGAGAATTAACCAATGAATGATGTACACTATATACATTATACCACGGAGAATTAACCAATGAATGATGTACACTATATCCATTATACCACGGAGAATTAACCAATGAATGATGTACACTATATACATTATACCACGGAGAATTAACCAATGAATGATGGACACTATATCCATTATACCACGGAGAATTAACCAATGAATGATGTACACTATATACATTATACCACGGAGAATTAACCAATGAATGATGGACACTATATCCATTATACCACGGAGAATTAACCAATGAATGATGTACACTATACATTATACCACGGAGAATTAACCAATGAATGATGTACATTATACCACGGAGAATTAACCAATGAATGATGTACACTATATACATTATACCACGGAGAATTAACCAATGAATGATGGACACTATATCCATTATACCACGGAGAATTAACCAATGAATGATGTACACTATATACATTATACCACGGAGAATTAACCAATGAATGATGGACACTATATCCATTATACCACGGAGAATTAACCAATGAATGATGTACACTATATACATTATACCACGGAGAATTAACCAATGAATGATGACACTATATCATTATACACGGAGAATTAACCAATGAATGATGTACACTATATACATTATACCACGGAGAATTAACCAATGAATGATGTACACTATACATTATACCACGGAGAGACACTATATCCATTATACCACGGAGAATTAACCAATGAATGATGTCCATTATACCACGGAGAATTAACCAATGAATGATGGACACTATATCCATTATACCACGGAGAATTAACCAATGAATGATGTACACTATATACATTATACCACGGAGAATTAACCAATGAATGATGTACACTATATCCATTATACCACGGAGAATTAACCAATGAATGATGTACACTATATACATTATACCACGGAGAATTAACCAATGAATGATGGACACTATATCCATTATACCACGGAGAATTAACCAATGAATGATGGACACTATATCCATTATACCACGGAGAATTAACCAATGAATGATGTACACTATATACATTATACCACGGAGAATTAACCAATGATGTGTCATATACCAGGAA
The DNA here is from genome assembly GCA_014843695.1 of Archivesica marissinica. Lineage (NCBI taxonomy): Eukaryota > Metazoa > Mollusca > Bivalvia > Venerida > Vesicomyidae > Archivesica > Archivesica marissinica. Next base: position 1,677 of record JABXNX010003924.1, read on the forward strand.
TAACAATGAATGATGTACACTATATCATTATACCACGGAGAATTAACCAATGAATGATGTACACTATATACATTATACCACGGAGAATTAACCAATGAATGATGTACACTATATACATTATACCACGGAGAATTAACCAATGAATGATGTACACTATATACATTATACCACGGAGAATTAACCAATGAATGATGTACACTATATACATTATACCACGGAGAATTAACCAATGAATGATGTACATTATACCACGGAGAATTAACCAATGAATGATGGACACTATATCCATTATACCACGGAGAATTAACCAATGAATGATGTACACTATATCCATTATACCACGGAGAATTAACCAATGAATGATGTACACTATATACATTATACCACGGAGAATTAACCAATGAATGATGTACACTATATACATTATACCACGGAGAATTAACCAATGAATGATGGACACTATATCCATTATACCACGGAGAATTAACCAATGAATGATGTACACTATATACATTATACCACGGAGAATTAACCAATGAATGATGTACACTATATCCATTATACCACGGAGAATTAACCAATGAATGATGTCCATTATACCACGGAGAATTAACCAATGAATGATGGACACTATATCCATTATACCACGGAGAATTAACCAATGAATGATGTCCATTATACCACGGAGAATTAACCAATGAATGATGTACACTATATACATTATACCACGGAGAATTAACCAATGAATGATGTACACTATATACATTATACCACGGAAATTATAGAATTAACCAATGAATGATGGACACTATATCATTATACCACGGAGAATTAACCAATGAATGATGTCCATTATACCACGGAGAATTAACCAATGAATGATGTACACTATATACATTATACCACGGAGAATTAACCAATGAATGATGTACACTATATACATTATACCACGGAGAATTAACCAATGAATGATGGACACTATATCCATTATACCACGGAGAATTAACCAATGAATGATGTACACTATATACATTATACCACGGAGAATTAACCAATGAATGATGTACACTATATCCATTATACCACGGAGAATTAACCAATGAATGATGTACACTATATACATTATACCACGGAGAATTAACCAATGAATGATGGACACTATATACATTATACCACGGAGAATTAACCAATGAATGATGTACATTATACCACGGAGAATTAACCAATGAATGGTGGACACTATATCCATTATACCACGGAGAATTAACCAATGAATGATGTACACTATATACATTATACCACGGAGAATTAACCAATGAATGATGTACACTATATACATTATACCACGGAGAATTAACCAATGAATGATGGACACTATATCCATTATACCACGGAGAATTAACCAATGAATGATGTACACTATATACATTATACCACGGAGAATTAACCAATGAATGATGTACACTATATACATTATACCACGGAGAATTAACCAATGAATGATGGACACTATATCCATTATACCACGGAGAATTAACCAATGAATGATGGACACTATATCCATTATACCACGGAGAATTAACCAATGAATGATGTACACTATATACATTATACCACGGAGAATTAACCAATGAATGATGGACACTATATCCATTATACCACGGAGAATTAACCAATGAATGATGTACACTATATACATTATACCACGGAGAATTAACCAATGAATGATGTCCATTATACCACGGGAATTAACCAATGAATATGTACATTATACACGGAGAATTAACCAATGAATGATGTCCATTATACCACGGAGAATTAACCAATGAATGATGTACACTATATACATTATACCACGGAGAATTAACCAATGAATGATGGACACTATATCCATTATACCACGGAGAATTAACCAATGAATGATGGACACTATATACATTATACCACGGAGAATTAACCAATGAATGATGGACACTATATACATTATACCACGGAGAATTAACCAATGAATGATGTACACTATATACATTATACCACGGAGAATTAACCAATGAATGATGGACACTATATCCATTATACCACGGAGAATTAACCAATGAATGATGGACACTATATCCATTATACCACGGAGAATTAACCAATGAATGATGTACACTATATCCATTATACCACGGAGAATTAACCAATGAATGATGTACACTATATCCATTATACCACGGAGAATTAACCAATGAATGATGTACACTATATACATTATACCACGGAGAATTAACCAATGAATGATGTACACTATATACATTATACCACGGAGAATTAACCAATGAATGATGGACACTATATCCATTATACCACGGAGAATTAACCAATGAATGATGTACACTATATACATTATACCACGGAGAATTAACCAATGAATGATGTACACTATATACATTATACCACGGAGAATTAACCAATGAATGATGGACACTATATACATTATACCACGGAGAATTAACCAATGAATGATGGACACTATATCATTATCACGGGAATTAACAATGAATGATGTCCATTATACCACGGAGAATTAACCAATGAATGATGTACACTATATACATTATACCACGGAGAATTAACCAATGAATGATGTACACTATATCCATTATACCACGGAGAATTAACCAATGAATGATGTCCATTATACCACGGAGAATTAACCAATGAATGATGGACACTATATCCATTATACCACGGAGAATTAACCAATGAATGATGTCCATTATACCACGGAGAATTAACCAATGAATGATGGACACTATATACATTATACCACGGAGAATTAACCAATGAATGATGTACACTATATCCATTATACCACGGAGAATTAACCAATGAATGATGTACACTATATACATTATACCACGGAGAATTAACCAATGAATGATGGACACTATATCCATTATACCACGGAGAATTAACCAATGAATGATGTACACTATATACATTATACCACGGAGAATTAACCAATGAATGATGTACACTATATACATTATACCACGGAGAATTAACCAATGAATGATGGACACTATATCCATTATACCACGGAGAATTAACCAATGAATGATGTACACTATATACATTATACCACGGAGAATTAACCAATGAATGATGTACATTATACCACGGAGAATTAACCAATGAATGATGGACACTATATCCATTATACCACGGAGAATTAACCAATGAATGATGTACACTATATACATTATACCACGGAGAATTAACCAATGAATGATGGACACTATATCCATTATACCACGGAGAATTAACCAATGAATGATGTCAATTATACCACGGAGAATTAACCAATGAATGATGTACACTATATACATTATACCACGGAGAATTAACCAATGAATGATGTACACTATATACATTATACCACGGAGAATTAACCAATGAATGATGGACACTATATCCATTATACCACGGAGAATTAACCAATGAATGATGTACACTATATACATTATACCACGGAGAATTAACCAATGAATGATGGACACTATATCCATTATACCACGGAGAATTAACCAATGAATGATGTACACTATATACATTATACCACGGAGAATTAACCAATGAATGATGTACACTATATACATTATACCACGGAGAATTAACCAATGAATGATGTACACTATACATTATACCACGGAGAATTAACCAATGAATGATGGACACTATATCCATTATACCACGGAGAATTAACCAATGAATGATGTACACTATATACATTATACCACGGAGAATTAACCAATGAATGATGGACACTATATCCATTATACCACGGAGAATTAACCAATGAATGATGTCCATTATACCACGGAGAATTAACCAATGAATGATGTACACTATATCCATTATACCACGGAGAATTAACCAATGAATGATGTACACTATATACATTATACCACGGAGAATTAACCAATGAATGATGTACACTATATCCATTATACCACGGAGAATTAACCAATGAATGATGTACACTATATACATTATACCACGGAGAATTAACCAATGAATGATGTACACTATATACATTATACCACGGAGAATTAACCAATGAATGATGTCCATTATACCACGGAGAATTAACCAATGAATGATGGACACTATATCCATTATACCACGGAGAATTAACCAATGAATGATGTCCATTATACCACGGAGAATTAACCAATGAATGATGGACACTATATCCATTATACCACGGAGAATTAACCAATGAATGATGTCCATTATACCACGGAGAATTAACCAATGAATGATGGACACTATATCCATTATACCACGGAGAATTAACCAATGAATGATGTCCATTATACCACGGAGAATTAACCAATGAATGATGGACACTATATCCATTATACCACGGAGAATTAACCAATGAATGATGTCCATTATACCACGGAGAATTAACCAATGAATGATGGACACTATATCCATTATACCACGGAGAATTAACCAATGAATGATGTCCATTATACCACGGAGAATTAACCAATGAATGATGGACACTATATCCATTATACCACGGAGAATTAACCAATGAATGATGTCCATTATACCACGGAGAATTAACCAATGAATGATGGACACTATATCCATTATACCACGGAGAATTAACCAATGAATGATGTCCATTATACCACGGAGAATTAACCAATGAATGATGTACACTATATACATTATACCACGGAGAATTAACCAATGAATGATGTACACTATATACATTATACCACGGAGAATTAACCAATGAATGATGGACACTATATCCATTATACCACGGAGAATTAACCAATGAATGATGTACACTATATACATTATACCACGGAGAATTAACCAATGAATGATGTACACTATATCCATTATACCACGGAGAATTAACCAATGAATGATGTACACTATATACATTATACCACGGAGAATTAACCAATGAATGATGGACACTATATACATTATACCACGGAGAATTAACCAATGAATGATGTACATTATACCACGGAGAATTAACCAATGAATGGTGGACACTATATCCATTATACCACGGAGAATTAACCAATGAATGATGTACACTATATACATTATACCACGGAGAATTAACCAATGAATGATGGACACTATATCCATTATACCACGGAGAATTAACCAATGAATGATGTACACTATATACATTATACCACGGAGAATTAACCAATGAATGATGTACACTATATACATTATACCACGGAGAATTAACCAATGAATGATGGACACTATATCCATTATACCACGGAGAATTAACCAATGAATGATGGACACTATATCCATTATACCACGGAGAATTAACCAATGAATGATGTACACTATATACATTATACCACGGAGAATTAACCAATGAATGATGGACACTATATCCATTATACCACGGAGAATTAACCAATGAATGATGTACACTATATACATTATACCACGGAGAATTAACCAATGAATGATGTCCATTAACCACGGAGAATTAACCAATGAATATGTCCATTATACCACGGAGAATTAACCAATGAATGATGGACACTATATACATTATACCACGGAGAATTAACCAATGAATGATGGACACTATATCCATTATACCACGGAGAATTAACCAATGAATGATGGACACTATATCCATTATACCACGGAGAATTAACCAATGAATGATGGACACTATATACATTATACCACGGAGAATTAACCAATGAATGATGTACACTATATACATTATACCACGGAGAATTAACCAATGAATGATGGACACTATATCCATTATACCACGGAGAATTAACCAATGAATGATGGACACTATATCCATTATACCACGGAGAATTAACCAATGAATGATGTACACTATATCCATTATACCACGGAGAATTAACCAATGAATGATGTACACTATATACATTATACCACGGAGAATTAACCAATGAATGATGGACACTATATCCATTATACCACGGAGAATTAACCAATGAATGATGTACACTATATACATTATACCACGGAGAATTAACCAATGAATGATGGACACTATATCCATTATACCACGGAGAATTAACCAATGAATGATGTACACTATATCCATTATACCACGGAGAATTAACCAATGAATGATGTACACTATATACATTATACCACGGAGAATTAACCAATGAATGATGGACACTATATACATTATACCACGGAGAATTAACCAATGAATGATGGACACTATATCCATTATACCACGGAGAATTAACCAATGAATGATGTCCATTATACCACGGAGAATTAACCAATGAATGATGTACACTATATACATTATACCACGGAGAATTAACCAATGAATGATGTACACTATATCCATTATACCACGGAGAATTAACCAATGAATGATGTCCATTATACCACGGAGAATTAACCAATGAATGATGGACACTATATCCATTATACCACGGAGAATTAACCAATGAATGATGTCCATTATACCACGGAGAATTAACCAATGAATGATGTACACTATATCCATTATACCACGGAGAATTAACCAATGAATGATGGACACTATATACATTATACCACGGAGAATTAACCAATGAATGATGGACACTATATACATTATACCACGGAGAATTAACCAATGAATGATGGACACTATATACATTATACCACGGAGAATTAACCAATGAATGATGTACATTATACCACGGAGAATTAACCAATGAATGGTGGACACTATATCCATTATACCACGGAGAATTAACCAATGAATGATGTACACTATATACATTATACCACGGAGAATTAACCAATGAATGATGTACACTATATACATTATACCACGGAGAATTAACCAATGAATGATGGACACTATATCCATTATACCACGGAGAATTAACCAATGAATGATGTACACTATATACATTATACCACGGAGAATTAACCAATGAATGATGTACACTATATACATTATACCACGGAGAATTAACCAATGAATGATGTACACTATATACATTATACCACGGAGAATTAACCAATGAATGATGTACACTATACCCATTTATATACATTATACCACGGAGAATTAACCAATGAATGATGTACACTATATACATTATACCACGGAGAATTAACCAATGAATGATGTACACTATATACATTATACCACGGAGAATTAACCAATGAATGATGTACACTATATCCATTATACCACGGAGAATTAACCAATGAATGATGTACACTATATACATTATACCACGGAGAATTAACCAATGAATGATGTACACTATATACATTATACCACGGAGAATTAACCAATGAATGATGAACACTATATACATTATACCACGGAGAATTAACCAATGAATGATGGACACTATATACATTATACCACGGAGAATTAACCAATGAATGATGTCCATTATACCACGGAGAATTAACCACTGAATGATGTCCATTATACCACGGAGAATTAACCGATGAATGACGGACACTACATCCATTATACCACGGAGAATTAACCAATGAATGATGTCCATTATACCACGGAAAATTAACCAATGAATGATGGACACTATATCCATTATACCACGGAGAATTAATCAATGAATGATGTACATTATGTACATTATACCACGGAGAATTAACCAATGAATGTTAATTTTGAGTACAGAAATAATGGATTACTCCTATTGTATGGACTATATAGATACATGTGTAAACATCATTACCGTGTACGCATGAACATCTGCAAACAAAATACATAACGGTATAATGCAATCAGTAAGTTTGAGGTTAAACGGTATTTGTAGCACATAACAATTATATATTATATATATCTATAAATGTACATTGCAGCTCAGTATCTGTCACGTGTTGTAATAATTTACTGTGAATAAGAAACGTCTATATAGTGATTATAAGGTATATATTCTTTATTTATCCTCCAGTATTGAAGAGCATACAATTCACATATTACAAGAACAATTACAACAGTGAAATATATTACAATGTTATAAGGAAATTAAGTAACAGAAATAAACGCTTATATACATATTCTATATATAATCGCAACAGGCGATGTGTAGTACCATATAATAACACACATGTATACATATATACACACACCAAGCATATGTATATATACATAATACACGCATACACACACATGTATATATATACATACATATACATACATACGTATACATACACACATGCGTATACATATATTATACCAATACAAACATATACATATCACTGTAATATTGTATTACTCGCTTATACTACATGTATAAAGCATACCGAAAATAAATTCAATTGTTACAGTATCTCTTACATTACTGCAAGTGTTACCCCCTTACCGAAACGAAACTCTAAGAGAGGTATGTGCAGAGTAGCGTAGATAGGGATGCTGGTACATATATTTGCTTTAGTACTGTCTCATAACCAATTCATGTAATAGGCAGATTGTAAAAACACTTTAAAGCTTGCTACTCTCTGATCGTCTGTCAATAGAAATGCTGTAAAGCCACGGAATATTTCAATGAGTTGCAGATCTGGTGAGAGTGAGCAGAGACTTTTAAAGGTACTGGTACCTAGAGACTTAGAGAGTTTCATCCAGAGTGTGGTTCTCCATTTGTCATTAAATGGGCAAAACAACAGTATATGTCTGCTAATCTCGTCTGTGACCAAGTGACATTTCATACACTGTATATCGTATTTATGAGAGAAAAACCTACACATTAGGATAAAGACGGATGTACAATGTGGCTGTAGGTATGTGTATTCTCTACAGAAATTCCATAGGTTACAAGTTTCATATTCTGACTGGACTAGGGAGAAAGTATTTAAACTTGCATCGCAAAGTAACCTACTATTCCAGTCGAATACTACCTGGTTTTTTACTGCCAGTTTAACGTTATATTTCCATACACCTACGCTTGGGAATATACCATCGTGTAAGTAATCTAAGAAAAACTGTGTCAGATTATATTTTCCTAGAATTCTATATATATCGGGGATAAAACCTTTTGCAATTTTGGGAGATGTCATGAATGATGTGGTTCTATGCACAAACACGTCTTTGATTTTAAACTTAGTATCTAATCGACAGAGTTGACCAATCCTTTCGGGTCACGCTATATATAGAAACTAAGAGTTTAAACATCATATATATAGTTAGGGTCAAGCTATTAATAGTAAAATATCACAATATGATCATAGTTGACCAATCAGCTCAGACTATATACACTGTCACATGATGTCAATATTTACTTGTCTATTATTTACACACACGCGTTAAACAGGTCTGCCTTCCCTGATGCACTCCACTATGTCCATGTCCTTTATCAGCACCTTTTTGTCCGTGTTCCTGTCATTTCCTGGTATGGTGCCATATACACGACAACCAGCTACCCATGTTTTGGTGAGCCTTTTGGTTCGCACTAACTGCCTGGCCTCAAACGAAAGCCGCTCTCGGTATCGTGTGAGGTTCTCCTGCACGAAAATGCCATCCCCCAGGGTTTTCCTTGCTGAATATACACGATCGCGAGCCTTAGAGTTTGTGAATTTCACGATCACTTTCCGATTTGTAGTGGTTGCGGTTTTACTGCCTAGTCTGTGGCACTTGTCGATGTCTCCACTTGTCAACTGCAGCCCTTTGCTGGATGCATGGTCCAGGATTTTGCGTTCAATGTTTTCGTTGAAATCACCAGTATCCCCACAAGTACCTGATATATTTAGACACATGCGTCTACCATATTGGTCCAGATCGTTCAGCTCAAGCATGGTATATTTCTGTGCATTCCGTAAATCCTTATTTTCGGCCCTCATATTGTCATTTACCTTTTTTAATTGGGACATCTCCTCGTTAAGAAATTTAGTTTCAGCTTTTACTAGAGCTTGTATTTCTCCTTTCACTGCTTGTATAATATCTTCTTTAATTTCAAGGATCAACATAGCACCGAGTTTCTTCAGGTCATCATGGGATAGACTAGTGGCCATTTTTGTAGTGGGTGGGATATTTGAATGTTTTAGTGTTACCTCCGAGTCCGAATCATTAATCGTATCGAAATATAAACTCCCCTCGCTATCACGATCTTCACTAAATGTTCTATGTGTTTTCTGGCTTGGATTTATTGGTGAGGATTTGTTACGCTTACGATTCTTTTTACGATTATTGGTCGACATTGATTTTGCGATTAATGGTAAGATTTAAGAATGTTTCGTACCCACGTCTGGACAGTTTGTACACTAGGATTAAGGGTTAATGTTAAGATTTAAGAATGTGTTGTACCCAAGTCCATTGAAAATGAAAAGGAAGAACATAAAAACGAATTGTAAAATATATTATAACATTGCAGCTAATTATCACCCCAGATGTCCTTCTCGTCTATGGTCTATGTCTGGTCTAGTCTATGTCTGGTAAAACTACTATAATATTATTGTACGTAGCTATAGAAAACATAATATATGTAATTAGTTTCAGTTTCTTAACCCAAACCTCGCTTCAATAACGGATAACGTGATCTGAGAACACGAACATCTGTCCACGAGAATACCAACGTGTTTATATCATGTATAGTAAAGGAAACAATCCATGTTTTAATACATCTCTTATTTCACTATGTTCTTGTCGGTTTACGATATTCACAGCCCACGACATCTGCTAATGTCTGATATGAGCCATTTTCCTGTTTATAAATACAAGCACATACAGTCAAACCTGTGTTAAGCAGCCATCCAAGAGAATCACAGAAAGTGGCTGCTTAGCACAAGTTGCTGCTTAATAGAGGTAAAATGTATAGTAGAACAACATATTGGGAATCTGGAAACTGGCTGCTTAATATAGGATTAAGGATGAGGGTTAGCGACGTTTCGTACCAAGGGTTTTGTACTATATCTGTATTAATGCGAAAAACACAGTACACAAAACAGTTTGGTCATATACGAAATTTTCCGATATGTATATATATGGTACAAAACATTTAATTCTAGGGTACGAGACTTGCGTACGAATCATCTCGGACATTGTGCACGAATCATCTCGGACATTGTGCACGAATCATCTCGGACATTGTGTATGAATCGACTCGGACATTGTGTATGAATCATCTCGGACATTGTGTATGAATCATCTCGGATATTGCGTACGAATCATCTTGGACATTGCGTATGAATCATCTCGGACATTGCGTATGAATCATCTCGGACATTGCGTATGAATCATCTCGGACATTGTGTATGAATCGACTTGGACATTGTGTATGAATCTACTTGGACATTGTGTATGAATCGACTCGGACATTGTATATGAATCATCTCGAACATTGTGTACGAATCATCTCGGACATTGTGCACGAATCATCTCGGACATTGTGCACGAATCATCTCGGACATTGTGTATGAATCGACTCGGACATTGTGTATGAATCATCTCGTACATTGTGTATGAATCATCTCGGATATTGCGTACGAATCATCTTGGACATTGCGTATGAATCATCTCGGACATTGCGTATGAATCATCTCGGACATTGCGTATGAATCATCTCGGACATTGTGTATGAATCGACTTGGACATTGTGTATGAATCGACTTGGACATTGTGTATGAATCATCTCGGACATTGTGTATGAATCATCTCGGACATTGTGTATGAATCGACTCGGACATTGTGTATGAATCATCTCGGACATTGTGTATGAATCGACTCGGACATTGTGTATGAATCGACTCGGACATTGTGTATGAATCGACTCGGACATTGTGTATGAATCGACTCCGACATTGTGTATGAATCGACTTGGACATTGTGTATGAATCGACTCGGACATTGTGTATGAATCGACTCGGACATTGTGTATGAATCGACTCGGACATTGTGTATGAATCGACTCCGACATTGTGTATGAATCGACTTGGATATTGTGTATGAATCGACTCGGACATTGTGTATGAATCGACTCCGACATTGTGTATGCATCGACTTGGACATTGTGTATGAATCATCTCGGACATTGTGTATGAATCATCTCGGACATTGTGTATGAATCATCTCGGACATTGTGTATGAATCGACTTGGACATTGTGTATGAATCATCTCGGACATTGTGTATGAATCATCTCGGACATTGTGTATGAATCGACTCGGACATTGTGTATGAATCGACTTGGACATTGTGTATGAAACGTTCAAACTGGTTACAAGTTCTTACAACATTAGAGACGACTCTTCCCAATATTTAAATGTATTATGTATTGAATGTTATGAAATGTATGTATTCAATGTTATGCATGTATAAATGTTATTAATAATTAAATTAATATTTAACATTTGACATGTTTTACTTTATTCACTATTGTATGTTCACTATTTGTCGATCATGACATAAACGGACATACTAATGTATAAGCCATCAGGGAGTAACCTAAATCCAAAATGTAGCGGAGAAAGGTTCACCCCCCCCCCTAGCCAATTTAGGGAGAAGTGAGAGGAAATCCGGGGAATATGTGTGTTTCATCTATATCAGTGTTTGTAATGATTTTGGCAATGTTGTCGGAAAAAGTAGGATTTCTAGCCATTTTTCAAGAACAATTTGGGCTTCTTAAAAATAAATGCCTGGTGTTAAACCATAAATTATGTAAACATTGGCAGCAAGTGGATCATCGAACCAGACATGCAGAAGTAAAAATCTAGTAGATGGTTTCTCCGAGTACACTTGGCTTTATATCAGCAAATGGTTTCTCCGAGTATGCTTGGCTTTATATCAGCAAATGGTTTCTCCGAGTACGCTTGGCTTTGTATCAGTAGATGGTTTCTCCGAGTTAGCTTGGCTTTGTATCAGTGGATGGTTTCTCCGAGTACGCGTGGCTTTGTATCAGTTGATGGTTTCTCCAAGTATGCTTGGCTTTGTATCAGTGGATGGTTTCTCCGAGTTAGCTTGGCTTTGTATCAGTATATGGTTTCTCCGAGTTAGCTTGGCTTTGTATCAGTAGATGGTTTCTCTAAGGACGCTTGGCTTTGTATCAGTTGATGGTTTCTCCAAGTACGCTTGGTTTGGTATCAGTTGATGGTTTCTCCGTGTATGCTTGGTTTGGTATCAGTGGATGGTTTCTCCAAGTAAGCTTGGCTTGGTATCAGTGGATGGTTTCTCCAAGTAAGCTTGGCTTGGTATCAGTGGATGGTTTCTCCAATTACGCTTGGCTTTGTATCAGTAGATGGTTTCTCCGAGTACGCTTGGCTTTGTATCAGTTGATGGTTTCTCCAAGTACGCTTGGCTTGGTATCAGTGGATGGTTTCTCCGAGTTAGCTTGGCTTTGTATCAGTTGATGGTTTCTCCGAGCTAGCTTGGCTTGGTATCAGTTGATCGTTTCTCCGAGTTAGCTTGGCTTTGTATCAGTTGATGGTTTCTCCGAGTTAGCTTGGTTTGGTATCAGTGGATGGTTTCTCCGAGTACGCTTGGCTTTGTATCAGTTGATCGTTTCTCCGAGTTAGCTTGGCTTTGTATCAGTGGATGGTTTCTCCGAGTACGCTTGGCTTTGTATCAGTAGATGGTTTCTCCGAGTTAGCTTGGCTTTGTATCAGTCGATGGTTTCTCCGAGTTAGCTTGGCTTGGTATCAGTGGATGGTTTCTCCGAGTTGGCTTGGCTTTGTATCAGTTGATGGTTTCTGCGAGTACGCTTGGTTGGCTTGGTATCAGTGGATGGTTTCTCCGAGTTAGCTTGGCTTGGTATCAGTGGATGGTTTCTCCAATTACGCTTGGCTTTGTATCAGTAGATGGTTTCTCCGAGTACGCTTGGCTTTGTATCAGTTGATGGTTTCTCCAAGTACGCTTGGCTTGGTATCAGTGGATGGTTTCTCCGAGTTAGCTTGGCTTTGTATCAGTTGATGGTTTCTCCGAGCTAGCTTGGCTTGGTATCAGTTGATCGTTTCTCCGAGTTAGCTTGGCTTTGTATCAGTTGATGGTTTCTCCGAGTTAGCTTGGTTTGGTATCAGTGGATGGTTTCTCCGAGTACGCTTGGCTTTGTATCAGTTGATCGTTTCTCCGAGTTAGCTTGGCTTTGTATCAGTGGATGGTTTCTCCGAGTACGCTTGGCTTTGTATCAGTAGATGGTTTCTCCGAGTTAGCTTGGCTTTGTATCAGTCGATGGTTTCTCCGAGTTAGCTTGGCTTGGTATCAGTGGATGGTTTCTCCGAGTTGGCTTGGCTTTGTATCAGTTGATGGTTTCTGCGAGTACGCTTGGTTGGCTTGGTATCAGTGGATGGTTTCTCCGAGTTAGCTTGGCTTGGTATCAGTGGATGGTTTCTCCAAGTTAGTTTGGCTTGGTATCAGTAGATGGTTTCTCCGAGTACGCTTGGCTTGGTATCAGTTGATGGTTTCTCCGTGTAGGTTTGGCTTGGTATCAGTTGATGGTTTCTCCGTGTAGGCTTGGCTTGGTATCAGTATATGGTTTCTCTGAGTACGCTTGGCTTGGTATCAGTTGATGGTTTCTCCGAGTAGGCTTGGCTTGGTATCAGTAGATGGTTTCTCTGAGTAGGCTTGGCTTGGTATCAGTTATACAAATGAAATAGTTATACCGAATTGTTATTTGTATGAAAATCTACACCTAACCAGAAAATAGATTCTATACAATTTCTGATTAAGACTAATAAGTGTTTTTATTCAATGATGTATTATTATATCAAAATAAGATATTCAACAAGGTATGGTGAATACATAAAAAAGTAACAAGTACGCCATATATCAGTTCCCCATATAAATGGGTGCCGATCCGACACCGTTGCGATAGCTGTATTGAGCAGCAAGGTCATGTGATGAAGCTAAAACTGTCAACAAGAGTTTTTTTAAAAGTTGTTTTCACTTCTTAAGAAAATAATAATATATGGCAAGTGCAATTAACATTATTTACTGGCCATTATATGTGGGATTTACGCTGAGCATTGGTTCCACCACTCTACAAAATGGACGTGTTTCTATCTAGTGATACATTTATGATGATGATGATTGAGCTTATTTACCATCGCCGCCGGCGAACCATATGGGCGAGCTTACTAAGAAGTTTAGTTAACACTCATACAATTATAAACTAAGGTGATTAAGTTGTGTGTGTTAATAATACGATTTGAATGCTCAGCCCGGCCATAGATTAGGCTACAAGCATCAAAATGTATAGGGTCAGTACAGGAGTCACTCTATACTGTCTCACATCTCATATTCGTAAATGTATGAATATGTTTGATGTATAATATTATTTGCATGCTCAGCCCGGCCATAGATTAGGCTACAAGCACCAAACTATATAGAGTCGGTACAGGAGTCACGCTGTACTAACACGCATCTTAATTATATAATGTGTGAATTAGATGAGTAATGTCATTTGATAACTCAGCCCGACCATAACTTAGGCTACAAGCATCAAAATACATAGGATATGTTTAGGAGTCACTCTAAACTGTCCTCGTATCTCTTGTAATTATATATCTTTTCCATGTTCGCTGATCTCTATGTCCTCGCACGCGACGCGCGACCAATTCTCGACCCGATCTATTATGTTTCTCGCCGTTTCTATGTCATTTTTTATTATGGCTCAAACAGTCACACATCTCCAAAAACGGACATCAGAAACAGTTTAACGTTTGAATGTTTTCGGCTAGATCCAGCGTGTGTAAGGATGTTTTTCATTGGTAGAAAAACTATCCGTATTTTGGTCCTAGCTCGAACTGTTTACTGATTGGTTGATGTACTATCCGTTTTTGAAGCCTAGCTCAGAGCAAATTTGTGACTGC
>JABXNX010000248.1:0-13760 GCA_014843695.1 Archivesica marissinica
TAGTCATTGTACTATGTATGGCGTCTAGTCTTTGCACTATGTACGCCGTCTAGTCATTGCACTAGGTATGCTGTCTAGTCATTGCACTATGTACACCGTCTAGTCATTGCACTAGGTACGGCGTCTAGTCATTGTACTATGTACGGCGTCTAGTCATTGCACTATGTACGCCGTCTAGTCATTGCACTATGTACGCCGTCTAGTCATTGTACTGGTACGCCGTCTAGTCATTGCACTATGTACGGCGTCTAGTCATTGCACTATGTACGCTGTCTAGTCATTGCACTATGTACGGCGTCTAGTCATTGCACTAGTACTGTCTAGTCATTGCACTATGTACGGCGTCTAGTCATTGCACTATGTACGGCGTCTAGTCATTGCACTATGTACTCTGTCTAGTCATTGCACTAGTACGGCGTCTAGTCATTGCACTATGTACGGCGTCTAGTCATTGCACTATGTACGCCGTCTAGTCATTGCACTATGTACGGCGTCTAGTCATTGCACTATGTACTCCGTCTAGTCATTGCACTATGTACTCCGTCTAGTCATTGCACTATGTACGGCGTCTAGTCATTGTACTATGTACTCCGTCTAGTCATTGTACTATGTACGGCGTCTAGTCATTGTACTATGTACTCCGTCTAGTCATTGTACTATGTACGGCGTCTAGTCATTGCACTATGTACGGCGTCTAGTCATTGTACTATGTACGGCGTCTAGTCATTGTACTATGTACGGCGTCTAGTCATTGTACTATGTACTCCGTCTAGTCATTGTACTATGTACGGCGTCTAGTCATTGCACTATGTACTATGTCTAGTCATTGTACTATGTACGGCGTCTAGTCATTGTACTATGTACTCTGTATAGTCATTGCACTAGGTACGGCGTCTAGTCATTGCACTATGTACGGTGTCTAGTCATTGTACTATGTACGGCGTCTAGTCATTGCACTATGTACGGCGTCTAGTGATTGTACTATGTACTCTATCTAGTCATTGCACTATGTACGCCGTCTAGTCACTGTACTATGTACGGCGTCTAGTCATTGCACTATGTACTCTGTCTAGTCATTGTACTATGTACGGCGTCTAGTCATTGTACTATGTACTCCGTCTAGTCATTGCACTATGTAAGGCGTCTAGTCATTGCACTATGTACTCCGTCTAGTCATTGTACTATGTACTCCGTCTAGTCATTGTACTATGTACTCTGTCTAGTCATTGCACTATTACGGCGTCTAGTCATTGCACTATGTACTCCGTCTAGTCATTGTACTATGTACGGCGTCTAGTCATTGTACTAGGTACTGCGTCTAGTCATTGTACTATGTACTCCGTCTAGTCATTGCACTATGTACGGCGTCTAGTCATTGCACTATGTACGGCGTCTAGTCATTGCACTATGTACGGCGTCTAGTCATTGCACTATGTACGGCGTCTAGTCATTGCACTATGTACCCCGTCTAGTCTTTGCACTAGGTACGCCGTCTAGTCATTGCACTATGTACGGCGTCTAGTCATTGTACTATGTATGGCGTCTAGTCATTGCACTATGTACTCCGTCTAGTCATTGTACTATGTACTCGTCTAGTCATTGTACTATGTACTCCGTCTAGTCATTGTATGTACTCCGTCTAGTCATTGCACTATGTACGGCGTCTAGTCATTGCACTATGTACTCCGTCTAGTCATTGTACTATGTACTCTGTCTAGTCATTGTACTATGTACTCTGTCTAGTCATTGTACTATGTACGGCGTCTAGTCATTGCACTATGTACTCTGTCTAGTCATTGCACTATGTACGGCGTCTAGTCATTGTCCTATGTATGGCGTCTAGACATTGCACTAGGTACGGCGTCTAGTCATTGTACTATGTAGTCTGTCTAGTCATTGTACTATGTGCGGCGTCTAGTCATTGCACTATGTACTCTGTCTAGTCATTGTACTATGTACTCCGTCTAGTCATTGTACTATGTACTCCGTCTAGTCATTGCACTATGTACTCTGTCTAGTCATTGCACTATGTACTCCGTCTAGTCATTGCACTATGTACTCTGTCTAGTCATTGCACTATGTACTCCGTCTAGTCATTGTACTATGTACTCTGTCTAGTCATTGCACTATGTACTCCGTCTAGTCATTGCACTATGTACTCTGTCTAGTCATTGCACTATGTACTCCGTCTAGTCATTGTACTATGTACTCCGTCTAGTCATTGTACTATGTACGGCGTCTAGTCATTGCACTATGTACTCTGTCTAGTCATTGTACTATGTACGGCGTCTAGTCATTGTACTATGTACTCCGTCTAGTCATTGCACTATGTAAGGCGTCTAGTCATTGCACTATGTA
Organism: Archivesica marissinica; assembly: GCA_014843695.1. Classification (NCBI taxonomy): domain Eukaryota; kingdom Metazoa; phylum Mollusca; class Bivalvia; order Venerida; family Vesicomyidae; genus Archivesica; species Archivesica marissinica. The sequence continues at coordinate 2,359 of JABXNX010000248.1, forward strand.
CTCCGTCTAGTCATTGTTCTATGTACTCCGTCTAGTCATTGTACTATGTACTCTGTCTAGTCATTGCACTATGTACGGCGTCTAGTCATTGCACTATGTACTCCGTCTAGTCATTGTACTATGTACGGCGTCTAGTCATTGTACTAGGTACTCCGTCTAGTCATTGTACTATGTACTCCGTCTAGTCATTGCACTATGTACGGCGTCTAGTCATTGCACTATGTACGGCGTCTAGTCATTGCACTATGTACGGCGTCTAGTCATTGCATTATGTACGGCGTCTAGTCATTGCACTATGTACGGCGTCTAGTCATTGCACTATGTACGGCGTCTAGTCATTGCACTATGTACGTTGTCTAGTCATTGCACTATGTACTCCGTCTAGTCATTGTACTATGTACTCCGTCTAGTCATTGTACTATGTACAGCGTCTAGTCATTGTACTATGTACGCCGTCTAGTCATTGCACTATGTACGGCGTCTTGTCATTGCACTATTTACGTCGTCTAGTCATTGCACTATGTACGGCGTCTAGTCATTGCACTATGTACGGCGTCTAGTCATTGCACTATGTACGGCGTCTAGTCATTGCACTATGTACTCCTTCTAGTCATTGCACTATGTACGGCGTCTAGTCATTGTACTATGTACTCCGTCTAGTCATTGTACTATGTACGGCTTCTAGTCATTGTACTATGTACTCCGTCTAGTCATTGTACTATGTACGGCGTCTAGTCATTGCACTATGTACGGCGTCTAGTCATTGTACTATGTACGGCGTCTAGTCATTGTACTATGTACGGCGTCTAGTCATTGCACTATGTACGGCGTCTAGTCATTGCACTATGTACGGCGTCTAGTCATTGCACTATGTACGGCGTCTAGTCATTGTACTATGTACGGCGTCTAGTCATTGCACTATGTACGGCGTCTAGTCATTGTACTATGTATGGCGTCTAGTCATTGCACTATGTACGGCGTCTAGTCATTGTACTATGTACTCTGTCTAGTCATTGTACTATGTACGGCGTCTAGTCATTGCACTATGTACGGCGTCTAGTCATTGTACTATGTACTCCGTCTAGTCATTGAAATGTGTACTCCGTCTAGTCATTTCACTATGTACTCTGTCTAGTCATTGCACTATGTACTCCGTCTAGTCATTGTACTATGTACTCTGTCTAGTCATTGCACTATGTACTCCGTCTAGTCATTGCACTATGTACTCTGTCTAGTCATTGCACTATGTACTCCGTCTAGTCATTGCACTATGTACTCAGTCTAGTCATTGCACTATGTACTCCGTCTAGTCATTGTACTATGTACGGCGTCTAGTCATTGCACTATGTACTCTGTCTAGTCATTGTACTATGTACGGCGTCTAGTCTTTGTACTATGTACTCCGTCTAGTCATTGCACTATGTAAGGCGTCTAGTCATTGCACTATGTACTCCGTCTAGTCATTGTACTATGTACTCCGTCTAGTCATTGTACTATGTACTCTGTCTAGTCATTGCACTATGTACTCTCTCTAGTCATTGCACTATGTACTCCGTCTAGTCATTGTACTATGTACGGCGTCTAGTCATTGTACTAGGTACTCCGTCTAGTCATTGTACTATGTACTCCGTCTAGTCATTGCACTATTTACGGCGTCTAGTCATTGCACTATGTACGGCGTCTAGTCATTGCACTATGTACGGCGTCTAGTCATTGCACTATGTACGCCGTCTAGTCATTGCACTATGTACGCCGTCTAGTCATTGCACTATGTACGGCGTCTAGTCATTGTACTATGTATGGCGTCTAGTCATTGCACTATGTACTCCGTCTAGTCATTGTACTATGTACTCCGTCTAGTCATTGTACTATGTACTGCGTCTAGTCATTGTACTATGTACTCCGTCTAGTCATTGTACTATGTACGGCGTCTAGTCATTGCACTATGTACTCGTCTAGTCATTGCACTATGTACTCTGTCTAGTCATTGTACTATGTACTCCGTCTAGTCATTGTACTATGTACGGCGTCTAGTCATTGCACTATGTACTCTGTCTAGTCATTGCACTATGTACGGCGTCTAGTCATTGTACTATGTACCGTCTAGTCATTGCACTAGGTACGGCGTCTAGTCATTGCACTATGTACTCCGTCTAGTCATTGTACTATGTACGGCGTCTAGTCATTGCACTATGTACTCTGTCTAGTCATTGTACTATGTACGCGTCTAGTCTGTGTTCGTCTAGTCATTGCACTATGTAGCGTCTAGTCATTGCACTATGTACTCCGTCTAGTCATTGTACTATGTACTCCGTCTAGTCATTGTACTATGTACTCTGTCTAGTCATTGCACTATGTACTCTGTCTAGTCATTGCACTATGTACTCCGTCTAGTCATTGTACTATGTACGGCGTCTAGTCATTGTACTAGGTACTCCGTCTAGTCATTGTACTATGTACTCCGTCTAGTCATTGCACTATTTACGGCGTCTAGTCATTGCACTATGTACGGCGTCTAGTCATTGCACTATGTACGGCGTCTAGTCATTGTACTATGTACCCCGTCTAGTCTTTGCACTAGGTACGCCGTCTAGTCATTGCACTATGTACGGCGTCTAGTCATTGTACTATGTATGGCGTCTAGTCATTGCACTATGTACTCCGTCTAGTCATTGTCCTATGTATGGCGTCTAGACATTGCACTAGGTACGGCGTCTAGTCATTGTACTATGTACTCTGTCTAGTCATTGTACTATGTACGGCGTCTAGTCATTGCACTATGTACTCTGTCTAGTCATTGTACTATGTACTCCGTCTAGTCATTGTACTATGTACTCCGTCTAGTCATTGCACTATGTACTCTGTCTAGTCATTGCACTATGTACTCCGTCTAGTCATTGCACTATGTACTCTGTCTAGTCATTGCACTATGTACTCCGTCTAGTCATTGTACTATGTACTCTGTCTAGTCATTGCACTATGTACTCCGTCTAGTCATTGCACTATGTACTCTGTCTAGTCATTGCACTATGTACTCCGTCTAGTCATTGTACTATGTACTCCGTCTAGTCATTGTACTATGTACGGCGTCTAGTCATTGCACTATGTACTCTGTCTAGTCATTGTACTATGTACGGCGTCTAGTCATTGTACTATGTACTCCGTCTAGTCATTGCACTATGTAAGGCGTCTAGTCATTGCACTATGTACTCCGTCTAGTCATTGTACTATGTACTCCGTCTAGTCATTGTACTATGTACTCTGTCTAGTCATTGCACTATGTACGGCGTCTAGTCATTGCACTATGTACTCCGTCTAGTCATTGTACTATGTACGGCGTCTAGTCATTGTACTAGGTACTCCGTCTAGTCATTGTACTATGTACTCCGTCTAGTCATTGCACTATGTACGGCGTCTAGTCATTGCACTATGTACGGCGTCTAGTCATTGCACTATGTACGGCGTCTAGTCATTGCACTATGTACGGCGTCTAGTCATTGCACTATGTACGGCGTCTAGTCATTGCACTATGTACGTTGTCTAGTCATTGCACTATGTACTCCGTCTAGTCATTGTACTATGTACTCCGTCTAGTCATTGTACTATGTACAGCGTCTAGTCATTGTACTATGTACGCCGTCTAGTCATTGCACTATGTACGGCGTCTTGTCATTGCACTATTTACGGCGTCTAGTCATTGCACTATGTACGGCGTCTAGTCATTGCACTATGTACGGCGTCTAGTCATTGCACTATGTACGGCGTCTAGTCATTGCACTATGTACTCCGTCTAGTCATTGCACTATGTACGGCGTCTAGTCATTGTACTATGTACTCCGTCTAGTCATTGTACTATGTACGGCTTCTAGTCATTGTACTATGTACTCCGTCTAGTCATTGTACTATGTACGGCGTCTAGTCATTGTACTATGTACGGCGTCTAGTCATTGTACTATGTACGGCGTCTAGTCATTGTACTATGTACGGCGTCTAGTCATTGCACTATGTACGGCGTCTAGTCATTGCACTATGTACGGCGTCTAGTCATTGCACTATGTACTCTGTCTAGTCATTGCACTATGTACGGCGTCTAGTCATTGCACTATGTACGGCGTCTAGTCATTGTACTATGTATGGCGTCTAGTCATTGCACTATGTACTCTGTCTAGTCATTGTACTATGTACTCCGTCTAGTCATTGAAAAGTGTACTCCGTCTAGTCATTTCACTATGTACTCTGTCTAGTCATTGCACTATGTACTCCGTCTAGTCATTGTACTATGTACTCTGTCTAGTCATTGCACTATGTACTCCGTCTAGTCATTGCACTATGTACTCTGTCTAGTCATTGCACTATGTACTCCGTCTAGTCATTGCACTATGTACTCAGTCTAGTCATTGCACTATGTACTCCGTCTAGTCATTGTACTATGTACTCCGTCTAGTCATTGTACTATGTACGGCGTCTAGTCATTGCACTATGTACTCTGTCTAGTCATTGTACTATGTACGGCGTCTAGTCTTTGTACTATGTACTCCGTCTAGTCATTGCACTATGTAAGGCGTCTAGTCATTGCACTATGTACTCCGTCTAGTCATTGTACTATGTACTCCGTCTAGTCATTGTACTATGTACTCTGTCTAGTCATTGCACTATGTACTCTGTCTAGTCATTGCACTATGTACTCCGTCTAGTCATTGTACTATGTACGGCGTCTAGTCATTGTACTAGGTACTCCGTCTAGTCATTGTACTATGTACTCCGTCTAGTCATTGCACTATGTACGGCGTCTAGTCATTGCACTATGTACGGCGTCTAGTCATTGCACTATGTACGGCGTCTAGTCATTGCACTATGTACGGCGTCTAGTCATTGCACTATGTACGGCGTCTAGTCATTGCACTATGTACGGCGTCTAGTCATTGCACTATGTACTCCGTCTAGTCATTGTACTATGTACTCCGTCTAGTCATTGTACTATGTACGGCGTCTAGTCATTGTACTATGTACTCTGTCTAGTCATTGCACTAGGTACGCCGTCTAGTCATTGCACTATGTACGGCGTCTAGTCATTGTACTATGTACGCCGTCTAGTCATTGCACTAGGTACGGCGTCTAGTCATTGTACTATGTACGCCGTCTAGTCATTGCACTAGGTACTCTGTCTAGTCATTGCACTAGGTACGCCGTCTAGTCATTGCACTAGGTACGGCGTCTAGTCATTGCACTAGGTACGGCGTCTAGTCATTGTACTATGTACGGCGTCTAGTCATTGTACTATGTACGCCGTCTAGTCATTGCACTATGTACGGCGTCTAGTCATTGTACTATGTACGCCGTCTAGTCATTGCACTATGTACGGAGTCTAGTCATTGCACTATGTACGCGTCTAGTCATTGCACTATGTACGGCGTCTAGTCATTGCACTATGTACTCTGTCTAGTCATTGCACTATGTACGCCGTCTAGTCATTGCACTATGTACGGCGTCTAGTCATTGCACTATGTACTCTGTCTAGTCATTGCACTAGGTACGGCGTCTAGTCATTGCACTATGTACGCGTCTAGTCATTGCACTAGGTACGGTCTAGTCATTGCACTAGGTACGGCGTCTAGTCATTGCACTATGTACTCCGTCTAGTCATTGCACTATGTACTCCGTCTAGTCATTGCACTATGTACTCCGTCTAGTCATTGTACTATGTACGCTGTCTAGTCATTGCACTATGTACTCCGTCTAGTCATTGCACTATGTACTCCGTCTAGTCATTGCACTATGTACGGCGTCTAGTCATTGCACTAGTACTCCGTCTAGTCATTGCACTATGTACGCCGTCTAGTCATTGCACTATGTACGGCGTCTAGTCATTGCACTAGGTACTCTGTCTAGTCATTGCACTAGCTACGGCGTCTAGTCATTGCACTATGTACGCCGTCTAGTCATTGCACTAGGTATGCGGTCTAGTCATTGCACTAGGTACGGCGTCTAGTCATTGCACTATGTACGCCGTCTAGTCATTGCACTATGTACGGCGTCTAGTCATTGTACTATGTACTCCGTCTAGTCATTGCACTATGTACGGCGTCTAGTCATTGCACTATGTACGGCGTCTAGTCATTGCACTATGTACTCCGTCTAGTCATTGTACTATGTACGGCGTCTAGTCATTGCACTATGTACGGCGTCTAGTCATTGCACTATGTACGGCGTCTAGTCATTGTACTATGTACGGCGTCTAGTCATTGCACTATGTACGGCGTCTAGTCATTGTACTATGTACGGCGTCTAGTCATTGCACTATGTACGGCGTCTAGTCATTGCACTATGTACGGCGTCTAGTCATTGCACTATGTACGGCGTCTAGTCATTGCACTATGTACGGTGTCTAGTCATTGCACTAGGTACTCTGTCTAGTCATTGCACTAGGTACGCCGTCTAGTCATTGCACTAGGTACTCTGTCTGGTCATTGCACTATGTACTCCGTCTGGTCATTGCACTAGGTACTATGTCTGGTCATTGCACTAGGTACGGCGTCTAGTCATTGTACTATGTACTCCGTCTAGTCATTGCACTATGTAGGCCGTCTAGTCATTGCACTATGTACGCCGTCTAGTCATTGCACTATGTACTCCGTCTAGTCATTGCACTATGTACGCCGTCTAGTCATTGCACTATGTACTCCGTCTAGTCATTGCACTATGTACGCCGTCTAGTCATTGTACTATGTACGCCGTCTAGTCATTGTACTATGTACGCCGTCTAGTCATTGCACTATGTACGCCGTCTAGTCATTGTACTATGTACGGCGTCTAGTCATTGTACTAGGTACTCTGTCTAGTCATTGTACTAGGTACGGCGTCTAGTCATTGCACTGGGTACTCTGTCTAGTCATTGCACTAGGTACTCTGTCTAGTCATTGCACTAGGTACGCCGTCTAGTCATTGCACTATGTATGCCGTCTAGTCATTGCACTAGGCACTCTGTCTAGTCATTGCACTAGGTAATCTGTCTAGTCATTGCACTAGGTACACTGTCTAGTCATTGTACTATGTACGGCGTCTAGTCATTGCACTAGGTACGCCGTCTAGTCATTGTACTATGTACGGCGTCTAGTCATTGCACTATGTACGGCGTCTAGTCATTGCACTATGTACTCTGTCTAATCATTGCACTATGTACTCTGTCTAGTCATTGCACTAGGTACGCCGTCTAGTCATTGCACTATGTACTCTGTCTAGTCATTGCACTAGGTACGCCGTCTAGTCATTGCACTATGTACGGCTTCCAGTCAGTGCACTATGTACGGCGTCTAGTCATTGCACTATGTACGGCGTCTAGTCATTGGACTATGTACTCCGTCTAGTCATTGTACTATGTACTCCGTCTAGTCATTGTACTATGTACGGCGTCTAGTCATTGTACTATGTACGCCGTCTAGTCATTGCACTAGGTACGGCTTCTAGTCATTGCACTATGTACGGCGTCTAGTCATTGCACTATGTACGGCGTCTAGTCATTGCACTATGTACGGCGTCTAGTCATTGCACTATGTACGGCGTCTAGTCATTGCACTATGTACTCCGTCTAGTCATTGCACTATGTACTCCGTCTAGTCATTGCACTATGTACGGCGTCTAGTCATTGTACTATGTACTCCGTCTAGTCATTGTACTATGTACGGCTTCTAGTCATTGTACTATGTACTCCGTCTAGTCATTGTACTATGTACGGCGTCTAGTCATTGTACTATGTACGGCGTCTAGTCATTGCACTATGTACGGCGTCTAGTCATTGTACTATGTACGGCGTCTAGTCATTGCACTATGTACGGCGTCTAGTCATTGCACTATGTACGGCGTCTAGTCATTGCACTATGTACGGCGTCTAGTCATTGCACTATGTACGGCGTCTAGTCATTGCACTATGTACGGCGTCTAGTCATTGTACTATGTATGGCGTCTAGTCATTGCACTATGTACTCTGTCTAGTCATTGTACTATGTACTCCGTCTAGTCATTGAAATGTGTACTCCGTCTAGTCATTTCACTATGTACTCTGTCTAGTCATTGCACTATGTACTCCGTCTAGTCATTGTACTATGTACTCTGTCTAGTCATTGCACTATGTACTCCGTCTAGTCATTGCACTATGTACTCTGTCTAGTCATTGCACTATGTACTCCGTCTAGTCATTGCACTATGTACTCAGTCTAGTCATTGCACTATGTACTCCGTCTAGTCATTGTACTATGTACTCCGTCTAGTCATTGTACTATGTACGGCGTCTAGTCATTGCACTATGTACTCTGTCTAGTCATTGTACTATGTACGGCGTCTAGTCTTTGTACTATGTACTCCGTCTAGTCATTGCACTATGTAAGGCGTCTAGTCATTGCACTATGTACTCCGTCTAGTCATTGTACTATGTACTCCGTCTAGTCATTGTACTATGTACTCTGTCTAGTCATTGCACTATGTACTCTGTCTAGTCATTGCACTATGTACTCCGTCTAGTCATTGTACTATGTACGGCGTCTAGTCATTGTACTAGGTACTCCGTCTAGTCATTGTACTATGTACTCCGTCTAGTCATTGCACTATGTACGGCGTCTAGTCATTGCACTATGTACGGCGTCTAGTCATTGCACTATGTACGGCGTCTAGTCATTGCACTATGTACGGCGTCTAGTCATTGCACTATGTACGGCGTCTAGTCATTGCACTATGTACGGCGTCTAGTCATTGCACTATGTACTCCGTCTAGTCATTGTACTATGTACTCCGTCTAGTCATTGTACTATGTACGGCGTCTAGTCATTGTACTATGTACTCTGTCTAGTCATTGCACTAGGTACGCCGTCTAGTCATTGCACTATGTACGGAGTCTAGTCATTGTACTATGTACGCCGTCTAGTCATTGCACTAGGTACGGCGTCTAGTCATTGTACTATGTACGCCGTCTAGTCATTGCACTAGGTACGGCGTCTAGTCATTGCACTAGGTACGGCGTCTAGTCATTGCACTATGTACGGCGTCTAGTCATTGTACTATGTACGCCGTCTAGTCATTGCACTATGTACGGCGTCTAGTCATTGTACTATGTACGCCGTCTAGTCATTGCACTATGTACGGCGTCTAGTCATTGCACTATGTACGCCGTCTAGTCATTGCACTAGGTACGGCGTCTAGTCATTGCACTATGTACGGCGTCTAGTCATTGCACTAGGTACGGCGTCTAGTCATTGCACTATGTACGCCGTCTAGTCATTGCACTATGTACGGCGTCTAGTCATTGCACTAGGTACTCTGTCTAGTCATTGCACTAGGTACGGCGTCTAGTCATTGCACTATGTACGCCGTCTAGTCATTGCACTAGGTACGCCGTCTAGTCATTGCACTAGGTACGGCGTCTAGTCATTGCACTATGTACTCCGTCTAGTCATTGCACTATGTACGCCGTCTAGTCATTGTACTATGTACTCCGTCTAGTCATTGCACTATGTACTCTGTCTAGTCATTGCACTATGTACTCTGTCTAGTCATTGCACTATGTACTCCGTCTAGTCATTGCACTATGTACGGCGTCTAGTCATTGCACTATGTACTCCGTCTAGTCATTGTACTATGTACTCCGTCTAGTCATTGCACTATGTACGGCGTCTAGTCATTGCACTATGTACGGCGTCTAGTCATTGCACTATGTACGGCGTCTAGTCATTGCACTATGTACGGCGTCTAGTCATTGCACTATGTACGGCGTCTAGTCATTGCACTATGTACGGCGTCTAGTCATTGCACTATGTACGGCGTCTAGTCATTGCACTATGTACGGCGTCTAGTCATTGTACTATGTACTCCGTCTAGTCATTGTACTATGTACGGCGTCTAGTCATTGTACTATGTACTCCGTCTAGTCATTGCACTATGTACTCCGTCTAGTCATTGCACTATGTACGGCGTCTAGTCATTGCACTATGTACGGCGTCTAGTCATTGCACTATGTACGGCGTCTAGTCATTGCACTATGTACGGCGTCTAGTCATTGCACTATGTACTCCGTCTAGTCATTGCACTATGTACGGCGTCTAGTCATTGCACTATGTACGCCGTCTAGTCATTGCACTATGTACGGCGTCTAGTCATTGCACTATGTACGCCGTCTAGTCATTGCACTATGTACGGCGTCTAGTCATTGCACTATGTACTCGTCTAGTCATTGCACTATGTACTGCGTCTAGTCATTGCACTATGTACTCTGTCTAGTCATTGCACTATGTACTGCGTCTAGTCATTGCACTAGGTACTCCGTCTAGTCATTGCACTAGGTACTGTGTCTAGTCATTGCACTATGTACTCCGTCTAGTCATTGCACTATGTACTCGTCTAGTCATTGCACTATGTACTGCGTCTAGTCATTGTACTATGTACTCCGTCTAGTCATTGCACTATGTACGGCGTCTAGTCATTGCACTATGTACTCTGTCTAGTCATTGTACTATGTACGGCGTCTAGTCTTTGTACTATGTACTCCGTCTAGTCATTGCACTATGTAAGGCGTCTAGTCATTGCACTATGTACTCCGTCTAGTCATTGTACTATGTACTGCGTCTAGTCATTGTACTATGTACTCTGTCTAGTCATTGCACTATGTACTCTCTCTAGTCATTGCACTATGTACTCCGTCTAGTCATTGTACTATGTACGGCGTCTAGTCATTGTACTAGGTACTCCGTCTAGTCATTGTACTATGTTCTCCGTCTAGTCATTGCACTATTTACGGCGTCTAGTCATTGCACTATGTACGGCGTCTAGTCATTGCACTATGTACGGCGTCTAGTCATTGCACTATGTACGGCGTCTAGTCATTGCACTATGTACGGCGTCTAGTCATTGCACTATGTACGGCGTCTAGTCATTGCACTATGTACGGCGTCTAGTCATTGCACTATGTACTCCGTCTAGTCATTGTACTATGTACTCCGTCTAGTCATTGTACTATGTACGGCGTCTAGTCATTGTACTATGTACTCTGTCTAGTCATTGCACTAGGTACGGCGTCTAGTCATTGTACTATGTACTCTGTCTAGTCATTGCACTATGTACTCCGTCTAGTCATTGCACTAGGTACTCTGTCTAGTCATTGCACTATGTACGGCGTCTAGTCATTGTACTATGTACGGCGTCTAATCATTGCACTAGGTACGGCGTCTAGTCATTGCACTAGGTACGCCGTCTAGTCATTGCACTATGTACGGCGTCTAGTCATTGCACTAGGTACGCCGTCTAGTCATTGTACTATGTACTGCGTCTAGTCATTGCACTAGGTACGGCGTCTAGTCATTGCACTACGTACGCCGTCTAGTCATTGCACTAGGTATTCTGTCTAGTCATTGCACTAGGTA